>JAGVSQ010004478.1:3245-17323 GCA_022683975.1 Rhyacophila evoluta
ATTTTTTCATTGTGTGATACATAATATCATATATCGATTTAAAGGATAAAACTTTTTTAAGAGATCATTTCTCTCAATTTTAACGAATAAGATATCTAGACTAAACAAATGTAACGGCCTTGAAGGCAAGATCTTTTTATTTATCAATTCGAACAAAATATATTGTTTTTCGTTTATTTTATATTGTAGGCAGTATCGCTTCTCATTGTCCCCCGCCTATTTTTGGCCTCTACAAGGAATGATAAATGTACTCAAATAAATAAAGCCGTGCGTATTTTTCTGCCAACAATAGTTTTCCTTGTCTCGTTATTGATGAAGTGTTGACTGCCACAGACTTGAGTGCATTATTGACGCGGTGTGATTTGTCTAGCAAATTGGATTTGAGATCCCCCTCTGGGGAAAAATATTATTCCTGTCTCTTGGAATATCGCTCTATAATTATTGCGAGACAACAGAGGACATTTCTTTACCCGTAATCAATGAAACAGCACGACATCAAAATAAACGGAAAATATATTTTGTTTTTATCTTAGAATATATTTTTATTTACAAGACGAAATTTATAGAGTATTTTTTAATACATAAATTTCTACTATATAATTTCCTTAACAACGAATAGTTATTATTATCGATAAAATAAACTAAATAAAGACACATAAAGATTTGCAAAAAGTTATTTTTAATAGAAAGTCATCCATACATACACAGCCGCAGAAAATAAAATTAAAAAACGAAACATAAAAAACCATGTTCTGAATAAAATCAAAATTACGACTAAAAGCATCACGTAACAAATATCTTAATGTTACGATAAAAATAAAGAATATTGATTATAATGAAGCTTTGAATCATTGAATATTTATTTATTGTTCTTTATCACAATTGACTGTAAGTTAATAACCAGTTACCATTATTATTATATATTATTGGAAATTTAGTTTGGCATTATTTCTTATTTGTACTATGCGTGTAATATGAAGCTATAATCTCGGATGCTGAAGCAAACGCGGTATAGGTATGAACTTAAGTTAAAAAAAAAACTGGAACATATTTTACTGTACTTCTGACACAAAGCAAAAGTAACTGAAATTTTATTTTAATAAATTCCATATCGTGTAAATATTTATTTAAGCATAAAATTATAAAATATGTACCATACACTAAATAATAAAATGATAACAGGGGGAAATTGACTCTAACGGAATGTTCCATAAATAATAAATACTTAAAATATTACTTTTATTTACTTCCTTGAAATTGTAAACATGCAAATATTCAGAGCAACGATAAAAAGTTGAAACAAGTTTTTTGATTACAAAGAAAAGATTTTTCATAAAAAAAATTTGTGCAAAAACTATTGCCGATACTTGTCCATTCTTCTGGATATAATAATTTGATGCTTAGAGAAATAATATATTAATTAAAGAACCTTATTTAAATTGAATATTATTATAGTATTAACTAGAAATTACTCCCGAAAGGTGTGTGTATTTGGTTTGGTTTAGTAAAACCATTTGTGTGTGTACTTAATTATCATGTAGACCTCTAGATAGCAATTTCATAAATATCTTTTTTATAGATCGATTTATTAGTTATCTAATAAGTCGATCTAAGATGTCTGATACTTTCATGAACAATATATTATGTTCTTTATCGTGTATTATATTATAATATGCCCACAAGTGAGAGTATAATATTGGAAAAAAAATACTGAAACCATCATTTTTTAGCATCTTCGCTCCGATCATGGAGCATATCACTCAACGGTATGGAGATGACTATTGCATTGCAATTGAGTCTATTGGTGTTCATGTTATAAAGACTTGTTTTAACAAATTCACCAGTATATGTTGATGCATTAACATAATATTTTTTAAAGTAATAAAATCAATTTCCATCAATTATACCTACTTTTAAAGTAATAAAGTGTTGTACTGACTTTTAATAATATTATTGTTTGGCACTGGAAGTAATAACAATAAAATTATGTTTGAATTTATTGCGAAGCTATAAAATCGTACATGAACGACTGTAATTTTAGCAAGTATCGTTTTTACACGAAATTTTGATAATAATGTGTTATAGTTTCCTATGATTTTTTTGGTTTGTGGTTTTTATGCCAATCAAATATACATAAATGTATTTTGTCGGCTTAAAATAGAAATATGTACAATATTCAATTTTTCCCCATATATCCCATTTTCACAGTGTAATGCAGTTTTTCATGCATACACCGCTTTATCGATACAACGACTGAAAATTTTGGTTTAGAGAAAATGGCTGTTTTGTGTTTATATAATTTCAAATATTTATAAAACAAATACGCAATTTTGATGTATATATAATAAAATAATGTATGAAATTGGAAATTCGAGAAGTGTGATGGTCAAAAAAGTGTTTTTTCTTACTTCGGTATTAATAATATATCAATCAATATAAGTGGCGCCGTAAATTAGATGAACCATAAAGGCTAAAGTTTTTACATATCCTATAGTTAAATTACGTCCCATATTTTTTAATTTACACAACATTTATAACTTAAAACACTTATTTTATTGGCTTCCTTGTTGATGTAGCGATATGGTAGTATTTATAATATTATAACAGTTGGTTAGGATATATGTTTTATTCAACACAAGAAAGACATTTTCAATTTACCTCATATTGTGCATCTTACAATCTTATAAACATATTTTACAAGCTTTATAATATATCATATTTACATTTCAAGCTTTTTGATTTAAGAACAAAAATAATAATATTCAAACAGAATCATATAATAAATTAATTATTGCACGCAAATTGAAATAAATTTTAGTAATTTGACAAATTAAAAAAAAATACATAATACTACTTATTATAATATGTACTTAAGAAAGCTCACAAACTTTAAAAATAATATCATAATATTTATCAATTATTTTCATATAATTTAAATCATATTAATCGTTTTAACAAGTTAAATATCTGTGTACGCTATCTTAAGTGCGAGTATAAAATTTATTAAATGCTTTACACCCTACTGCAGTCTCATTTGTCTGTTTTTCTTAATGAACGTTCCATTAAAAGTGCAGAGTGAGGGAGGGGCTAAGATCTTTTCTAGCGTCGGTGCGACACGTCCCCTTGTTAAATACACACAGTCAGACAAGTACAAGCGGTGTGTAAGAGAATGAGATTCGTTTTAAGTGGAAATGTCTAACTTAAGTTAGCGTAGTTTTTTTCTGCGGAAAGCTTAAAAAAGCTTCCATCGGCACTCGGCGCCGATTTGCTTTTATAAAAGTTTCCTGAAGTTATCTTTACGACTTTCGTTGATTACTTTGTCATATTTAGGCATTTTATCCTGACAAACCTCTATTCCACCAAGAATATTTTTTGTACAAAATAAGTTATATGGTAACTCAGTTAATATCTTTTTTTTTGTTAATTTTTTATGAATTTTTCATAATGTTCACTAAGTGGATGGCTCTTGAGAAAAATATAAATACTTAACGGACGGTATGTTATATCAAATATAAAATATGGATTCGCTACTAATTAAATACATGTAGGTTGTCTATGCTGATATACAAAATAATATCTTAATAATAAATAAATAGAAGAAAACTACTTCTATCTTTTACGTATTACACCATTCGGTAAGTGTTCTGAAATACATAAAAAGACATGTTTGCAATAATAAATAAATTAATAAATAAAATAATTCATATTTTTCAACCAAAAATATTTGTAATTTTCATATTTAATTATGTAGTAATCTTCAAATATTGGCCAAGGGAAAAAAATAACTTTGAATATATTAAATGTTTAAATCTTAATCACCAATTAGCTGTTTTTAATAAAATACTTATACCTTATTATTCTTACTTGTAACGAAATTATTTTTGTGAATGGTAAAATAAATAATTATCCCGTAAAAAAATTATGTTTACAGCAAATAAAAACAACATGAAGCCGTTTACGTTCGGGACCAAATTTATGGACACTTACACAAACCTTTGCATTCTAAAATATCTGCTTAGTATTAATTACAGGTTTGAGGTGTTGTCATAAACCAGCGCAATAAAAAACCTCCCCCGGTTCCTCGTCCATTTGTTGATTTAAAGATAGCAACACTGAGCAACGAAGATGTAATTTACGATAATTATCTGGTTTCAGCGTCCATTATAATATTATTACAAACAGTGTTGCCAGGACGTAACAGTTTTAAGTACACGCGTACCAACAGATAATCGGCTGGTAAGTACGTATTAAGGTATTCCATAAAGCTCATCTGTAATATGATAATAAAGCCGGTAAAGAAAAGCCTTAATAAGCTCACGGATAGGACCTTTGTAGGTGATGCTTTTATTCTCAGCTAATTATTCAATTGTTGTTTTGCGTACGTTGAGTATTTGTAAAATCGGATTTTAATATTAAATTAAATATTTCTACAACAAAAAAAAGATATCCAAAGTAATAAATAATTTTTAATAGAATATTAAAAAAAATCTTTTCAAGATTTTGCTTTCTTTTATCATGACGAAAATGGAGCATAGGGATCGTTGTGAAGATAACCACTCCATAAATGGGTTATATGAATTTCAACATTGTACCAGTTTGCCTCGGCAAATTTTTTTCCAAAAAAAATGATCGATAGGCTCAATCTATTGGCTATTCAGTTCTGCATTTTGAGATTATATTCGTTTGATATGAAATATTATTGATTTAAATATGTATATTTTATGTGTATTATTCACTGAAGAATAAATTACTTTAAAGCTATGTCATATAAAGTACAATCATAACATTTGATTTCCTTCTTGGCTAATCCTCAAATCGATACGCTCAGCGCATAGCAGAGAGATTCTATTATATATTTTCCATTTTTTAAATAAATCCATAGGTAATTTCTATTTTTTCCTCATAAAAGTGTTTTTACTGCTTTTAGTCTCAGTTTTCTAAAACCTTCGATATGAAATTTATTATTATTCACTGTAAATTATACTCTCTAAATTATCAAAATAGCTAATACTAAATTGTATTTATTTTTGTTTGTATGTAACTGTATTTTAATAATGACTGTCTAAAAAAGTAATGAAAACTACTTAAAATCTTATACCATTTATTTGACACTTGTTTTCTGTGAATTTCACTATGCACAGATATCCACAATGCCTACTAAAGAACCAGAAGAAATTGAAACTGAGTTTGTAGAACAAACGTTTATGTCAAACATTAGGGAAAAAGTTTTGACTTTATGAGAGAAAATAACAAAGCAACTTGTTACTTTAATACCAATACATCGATGTTGGAATGATTTGCGAAACGTGCTGCCGATACATCATGACATACTTACTATACCCTTGTATTGTTTTGTTTAGACCGATATGACTCCGCGCATCTTGGAAGTAGAATGCTTTTGGAAAAAAATGACGTAGTTAAAATAAAATACTGGCACGGCTTGGTAAAAGCTGATTGAAAGGTGAAATTCTAGAGAAAAAGCAAGGTAGCCATATTCTTAATTAAAAAAAAGATAATGCTAGGGAAAATGGTAAAATTTAAGTTATTTGGGTATCTACAGTTATATAAACTGCCCTACGAAATAATAAATAAAAGCTTATAAAAATACAGCATCTTGTGTGTGATACCTTGCGTAGATACGGTGTTTTTATTTAGTAGGGCAGTATACAGCTGGTAGCAATATAAATATTCAAATTTTAAAGTTTACTTCGATAATAACATTGGCACTGCTAATGTATTCACGAAAGTAAAAGATTCGAAGAAAGTTTTCTCTTTAAGAAAGCTTCCGGAGGCTGTACCGTAGACATACGTACACAATAATATTATATAGAAGCTAATGCTGAGATTCAATCAATATATGAAATGTTTCTAGAATACAAATGATGCGAACATTAAAGTCGGTTGCTTGACACGGTTATCCTCTTACTGCGGATATCGCCGCAAGCTTGCTTATTCACATTGTATGAGTACTCTGAAAAGATTTTTCAACACGTTCTTCTATATTTCTTAAAAAAATACAATTTTTCGGAAGAATTTGCTATGTAGACTACGACTTTATGATTAATCTTTATCATATTTATCTACATATAATATTTTCAGATCAACATTCTGTTCTTAAAATATTGATATAAATTAAAATATCACCAATTAAGTGATTACAGGGTTCTACTAATATATATATAGTAACGTCAATAAGATTTTATATTTTTATAAATTTTATATTTCAATTTAACTATATTGATATTTACACACGTGTCTCAAAGACATCTACCAACAAAAACAATATGATGCGATATAAGTATTGTCAATAAATACATTAACTATAGAAACATTCGGACTGCAAAGATTATTTATATAAAAACTTTTATAATTTTATTAGATATTGGGTATATTTGATCAGTATTCAAATGCGGTCACGTAAATATAGATATACAAGTAATGAGAATGTTATAATACTTACTTCAAATAGTTGTAAAACTTGTCAAGTATCTTAACTAGTTAATTAATTTAGACATTTTGACTTTGACGTAAGTTTAAAAGATGGTTAAATTTTCAGCAGAAAAGTTTTGAGAAGCTTTTATTTGCACAGTTGTTTAGTCTAATGTGGAACATCTATATACAAAGTGATAGCATTCGAAGAAATGGCTCCATCTTTATTTCAGAGAGCATACTAGAATAGTAAGTAGACACGAGAGAACTATAACGTAAGTAAGTCTATTTACGTTTTTTCAATAGCCTACTTTATAAATTTCGCCTGAAATAATTATTATAATATATACAAAATCACTATACCTCGACTATTTAAATGATGATTATTTATTTAAAATTATAGTTATTGTTTCAAAAAAAAATCATCTTTATGTTTATATATAAATACAATTTTATGTTATCCTGAAGGTCAATTTCGATTGTAGAAATGTATAAGTATCCTATAAAAAAATATGATGTCAAGTAATTAGGAATTAGAAAGTAAAATTTTCAGTTAAATAATATACCGATGCGCAATAACTTGTAAGTAACAGCCTTAGTTTCCAGACAATATATTCTGCTTCTTAATAATGGTAACATAAAAACTTACGATAACCTAAGATCTGTGAACAATATTCTTCAAATTATTGCAAAATAAATGTTATTTTTTTAGTACTCTCGATACTGTGTTGTTATTATCATTAAAATTAATGATTTTATTTCAGAGTAGAGTGGAAATACGTTACAAAATAGAGTAGTCCCAATGTAAGTTTCATCTCAAGATATAAGCTATGCTACATGGCATTTGCATAATTATTATGTGTAGCAAGTAAAGCCATTCAACCATCTCAGAGGCATACTTTTAGAAGATATTTCACATTACTGCTATAACGTTAAAATTTGCATGTTACATATAAGTAATTATTAGGGGTTATTATACTATCCCATATAAGTGGTAACCATCACAACTTAAGAATTATAGCCAGTGTCCTTGTCTTCAATTTATGTTTCTATGAATATATAAACCAAACGGATGAAAATTTTCTGGCATAAAACTTCCACAAATATTAAGCAGTATTATCCTTCGAACGTATAATTTATTATGCTTTGCATTATAGATATAATAGATACATGTCAGAATAATGCAAATTTTTACAACCTAAATACCAGATTTCACCCTGAAACATATTTGAATCGAGGTGAGTTATATGTTGTATGAATAAATATTATCGTATATCATCTATTATAATTCATTTTCGATATTCTCCTTTTATTAGTTTGTTAGAAGAATTTTTTAACACATTATTTTTTTATGATATATCATAAATTCATGTAAGGTATAGAAAGCAAAAGTCGCTTGTACTATACACACGGTTAATATAATTTAGATATTCTATATATAAAAAAATCTTCCACCATATCCACTCTTGAAATAGAACATATATCTACTACATGGTTTCTTCATGAATCTCTGTAACTAGCCTGCTATCTTGCGTTCTTCCAGATTATGCCAAAATCCCTTGATTCCACTGAGTACATCATGTGAATGGGATCCTCCGATCTTCCAGGACGCCGGAATTTTACCGGTTAAAAGATGAAATAACCAGGGTTTTGCATTTCTGAAATATTCGACGCAGGTATATATTTTCAAAGCTCAGTGTACGTTTTTTCTGAGAAAAACATATGATAATTTATATATATCGTGCGCATATTATATATAATATTATTATAAATCTATGGTCTATATATGCTCTCATATTACAGAAAAAGAAATTTTATTTATAGTATGGCACCATTCGCTATTTAAATATTTTTCTGAATAATATTATGGTAACATTAAAAAAATAAATTTCATTCAAAAGACATGAAAAACTTATTTGATAGATGGATTGTTCGATATTGCCTTTCCTTACATGGTATGACATTATTATTTCATAAATGCGCCATTTCCCAAAGATCACGGGCGTTCTCTTCGCTGAAAATTGTGAGCTAATTTGACGACATCTGGCGGATATTTTGCGTAAAAGATGATAAGCGAAAACTTGTAACTACTGTGATTAATTGCTTCTCGGGTAAGACCTTTTACATAAACGCATACTTTGTAATCCTTGGAGCGAATCCAAATTAAAATAATGTTAGGCATACAGTACTTTCCGTCCTTATATAATACGTTGTACTGTTAAATGAGTAATATAAAATAAATATAAGGATTACTTTATAGCACCAATCCACTGCACTGTAGCAATTAGCGATATGCATTAAAATAATAACATTCAGTGACTCCGACTTAAATTTCTTTTATAAATTCATGCGGTTGCTCATCTCATATTACATATTGAAATATTAAAAGAAAAAACTTAATAAACACGGAACAGTCGATAAATCTTTTTTGTTATTTTTCTTATTTAGTATGCTGATATATAAAAAATTTATACAATCTCATGAATTACGTGTTTGAATATTTATATCATCGAACACGTATCAATTCAGTTGTATACTTATTGTTTATGATTAGTTAGAAATATTATTCTATCTTGTTATTCTATACAGATTTGTATGGTTAACTATAATAAACCATACTAAATATGTGAATTAAAAAATTATACTATAAAAATAAAGCTGAGTGGAAAGTTTTTATTGGTAAAATTGTCAAAAATTTGACATTTGATAAAAAAACGACTTCCTAAGCGTAGTAGCGTATGTGTCGTACTTTTTATATTTTGGATGTAACTTTGTTAGTTTATATTGATTTCAATATTCAGCATTAAGCACTAAGGGAATAAATAAAATCATTTCAATAATATAATGAAATGAAATATCAATGGATTAATCTGTAAACCAGCCAAGTCAAATATTCAGGAGCAACCATACACTTTTGTGAATTTATATACAGCATAAAGTTGGTTGGCATCTGCGAGTGAGTATTTGTTATTTTGTGAAATTTGTGCGTTCCGTGGACGATAAATAAATTAAATTTAAATAAAAAAAAATTTATGTTTCAAATTTACGCTTTTGTGTGTAATGTACCGTGAATCAATAGTATGGAAAGTTTATATAAAAGCTTATAATTGTTATCAGTAATCAATCGTTATTTATTTTGTGGTTAACTTAATGATTGTATCGAATACTACTTGTAGTGACATGCAAAATTGCAATTATACTGGACAAAGAAAACAAATAGTAAAGTCGAAAGATCTTTTCCGAGTCTTGATCACTTTGGCAATGTATAAACGATGTTTGACGTGCCTTTATTGGTTTCGACAAGTTTGTCTTCACGTGGAAACGAATCCTATAAGTACATCTCGAATTTCAAGCAAAATGTTTATTTTATTCGGTTTCTCTGCAGTGTATAAAACACAAAAATAAAAATAAATGATTTTCTAGCAGAGCGTGCATTTGACTAGATTCTAGAAGCTTTTTCGAAAAAAAGGAAAGAGAAAATTTAATAATTGTATGTAAAAATGAATGTCCAACGTGTTTTTAATATGTATTTTCTTCTTTAAATTTAATCCATAGCGTATCAAACGTTAAATAATAATTAGTTTTGGTTATTTTTTTTAAACCCAAATATAAAAAACAATATTTAGGCAATCAAACTATTATTACGTAGCTTAGATTGTCTGTCTGACTTTAACTATTTGATTATTATGATAATTAAATTCATAACCATACATGTTGGTGTTTTTACTATATTTTACTTTTATTATATACACAATATTCAATAAATAATAAAAATATTATATTTTTATTATTTATTGGAAGAAATATTTAAAATATATCAAAAAGCATAAAATGATGGTGTTCTTACAATTTTTATCGTAACAAAAAAACACCATAAGATATATTAGCATTTAAAAAGTTTGAGAAAAAATAATATCACTTAAAAAAGATGAAAAAGTCAACGATACGAATTTGCTTGATGATGAAACTTAAGATCAATATTATGGTAGTAAGACAAAAAAAAACTATCTCTGCGTATTAATAAGCACACTGGACCAAAACTATTCGTAATTCGTTTAATTATTCAGATGCCACAAATCGCAAAACTTAATTTACCTTCAATCATAGTTTTGGACTTGGTCAATTTATTCACGATGTAAAACTTGAATAACAAAATATTAGAATTTCGCTGTAACGACCAAAATATTTTCCACAAACACGTACGATATTTCTATTATTTTGATTAAATTTGGCTAGCTTTAGGCTATTTACATGAGGTTGAACAAAGCACCTTTCCGTTATGAGAATACGGGCTAAGTACAATCTGTTTACTTTGAAGGCCGTCAAAAGGTCTACCGACGGTCATTCATTTTGGTACAAAGGGATTGCATTCTACACTAAAACAACTGACCCGCTATTTTACCACCCCGAAAGCGAAAGCATAGAAAGCTAAGAAATTGTTATTCTAGTCGCTATATGAAAGGAATTTTGTATTCAATTTTTACAACCGGGCAAAAAATTTTCATTTGCAAATAGCGGTGTTACCCAGCATTTAACCACAACAAAAAAACAAATTGTATGTACAACAAACATGTACCTTCTGAAATAATTAAAATAATTTTTAATATAACTTCATTTATACGGAAAACATGATTCCCTAGTAAATCATGTAACAAAAAAATATTTTGTTTTTAATGAAAAAAAATTTTTTTCTCAAAATTGATCTAATCTTTTATAGAAGTATATATCACATAAATACATTTAACTATTATGTTGATTAAAATAAAAAAAAGGTCGATAGGGGCACCGATATAATTTATCGTCATACCAAATGAGGGTACATTGCTGATTGTTTGGTGTTCTTTTATAGAGTTTAGTTTGTTAACAAAATCAATAAAACATTGGAAAGAATCAGGAATTAGTTATTCCCTTGAAGATTATCTGAGTGAGTGAATGAAAAAACTGACAATTCTTCGCAGTTGATAAATAAAGGGGTGTATCTAGTTTCTTTTTATTTTTTTTTTTTTAATTATATAAAGTCATCATTAAAAGAAAAGTAGTGTTTCCTCAATTTCACTGATATTTATAACAAACAACCATTTTATGGTTAACCATAATGTAGTAAAGTAAATATAATAATTATGAAAGAATAGTGAAATTTCAAAAATATTCATTCATACCATTGAAATCGTAATCTGGATTCGAATCCGATCCATAACATTATACAATGTGTAACTTTTATTAAAGATAGTAAGTTTTAAGTTTCGATAATGATAATGATAATCTCAATCGTAATAGGTTTCTCAAAAATTCTGTTCTTAATCTTTTGTTTTACAAATATTTTTAGATCTTGTTCGAATATCTTTGCATTATAAAGAAATAGCTGATTATAGGGAACTAAAGATATCTCTTTTGGTAATATGCAATCGCTTTGTAAGTAAATAGCCATCACGCGGCATCTTGAGAATTCAGTATTGCCTGTCAATCGATTTATATCCTCTCATGTCATATCTTTATTCCTTATTCGGCTGAATGCATCATGTAGATATTTCTCGTTGATCTTTCAGAACGACAAAACTCTTCCGGCTGAAAAAATATTCAAGCAGGGTTGGAGGGAGCTATCAGTAAGTAGGTGTCCCAACTAGTTTTCGCGTGTATAGGACATTCACTCTATCAATTCCACTACTAGGTTAAGCCTACTCACCGCTAGTATTGAATATAATCCATATGTATAAATAAATTAATATAATAATGAATTCATTATCGTATAGGCGTGGGTTAATATTATTAAAAATGTTAAAATACATTTTCATGGATAAAACCAATTTCCTGTGAAAGCTACAAAATATTTATGCCTGCATGTTTTCAGAAAACCGTTTAAAATTCTACCGAACCGCACGTAAAAAAACACAAACACGTATCGAGAAAATGCACGCCACAAAATTGAAAGAATACAGCGTAAAAATCAATACGCTGTTTATATTACATCGTGTACGTCATATTTTTTCTTATTGTCTTTGAGAGTGCTCCGCCCCTCGCCGTTTGCCGCCCTTGGGCACTCGGGAACGGCGTGCAAATGAGACGATAAGATTACTCAGGGAAGCTGGGAGTCGACGAGATAGATTTTTTATGTGTATTCCTTTCAAAGTGGCTGAGAAGCCTCAAGACCCCGCCAAGCGCGAAAAGTCGTGCGTGCAATTTGTTTATGTTAATGTGTTCCCGTATAAAAGGTTTCGCATGAAAGGATTTTTATTTTTTAGGTACCTAAATTGGGCTTCTTATTCTTTATTTACAATCTTTTGAAGAGCTGTGAGCAAATAAAAAAGGTTGACACTTTTTATAATTATTTAAAACATGAAATGACGGTCGTCTTTCATGTTATTAAGTTAGTAATACATTCTTAGCGCACTTTCCCTCAGAATCAAATGTTGCGGATTCAAAATCTACACCTGCAATTTATTTTTCTTAACATATAAAAATGTTAAACTGGATACCCAACGAGTTGAGTACTTGGCTGACAATCAGTTCTATGTTCTATGAATAAATATGTTCGGGCGATTATCTTTAGATTGATTATATTCATTGTTACATATATTCCAATTCTGGAGCGATTATCGTTTAAAAAAAATATTTTACCATTTCTGAAATATGCAAACATCTGATAAGGTGATATTTTTTCATTGGTTGGAATATTCATGATGATATTTGAAATTCTTTCGTATATACAGCCAACTTTTTTTAAATTTACTATTAAAAGTTAAAATTTTATGAAATTTATTCTATAGCATCACAGATAAGTAAATATTTATTAGATTAAAATGCAGCTCTTCGCGAATTGATTGAAAAAACGGGTGAAACCGTCGGTAAGCCGCACGCCTGGAAATTGTCCCTAGGGTCAAATGTTTTGAGGTTCAAGTGCATAAACTAAAACAACGGTGAAATACGTATACATTCGGTTGAAAAAAACATTATGAAAGAATAAATATTTATATTATGGAAAGTCGTTCCTTAAAAATTAATGACAACATGCACATGCAAACTAAAAATAATTCACTTTTATACCATTAGTTAAATAATATCTCCCAAAACAATAAACAACCAGAATTTTTATCTAGTGCTTAAAGTTCATCCGTAAATGGTTTTGATTAAACATTAAATTGATAGAAATAATGATTTCAGATTGTTAAAAGCATACTTCATTCACAGTCTATGGCACTTCAAATAAACTTTAAGTACATTTAGAAAATTCTTTGAACAATTTAAGATAATGGTATACATATTATAATATAATATATGATTGATTAAAATTTCAGTAGATTAATAACATTTATATACCATATACAGACTTCGTTAAGTTTAAACAAAATTAGTTAGTTTATTTTTATTTATTTAATTTTTGCGTTATTTTAATTATGTTAAATGTTGACAGCGCTGTTTTTACTCTAAACATCATCAAAAAACAAAACTCGAAAATCATCATATTCCCGTAAAAAGTATATCCTTTATTCTACAATAAATTCACTATAATTTCAGACAAATATAATCAGGATCGAGTTCTTTGATTATTTTTCTACGTAAATAATATACACATTTAAATGTATTTTCTCTTCTGGCAATTTTATTATTCACATTCCATATAATCCAGAAACCAATAATGAAAACTTTAAACG
>JAGVSQ010004479.1:0-19358 GCA_022683975.1 Rhyacophila evoluta
TGTATAAAAAAAACTTGTTTGAAATATATATATTTAGTTCAAATCATACATTTAAAATATATTAAGAGTAATTGTGTTTGTGTTTAATTTAATAGAATCTCAATGGTAAAGATTTTTTCAACCTGTTCATTACAAATGTTACCACTTCTCACTCCATACAACGTTAGCATTTTGTTTCCTAATTGTGTTAAAAGCCATATTAAAGGACATTTCGTATTAAATTGCTCTAACGTCTCAATGAATATAGCCCGTGCCTATCTATTGGATAAGCTTTATAGGTTTTTGGGAGTAAAATAGGCTACGGCCACAAATAAAGTGCCCCATTAGTAAATTTAAATTGTAGTGTTTTCTCATTCGCAGTGACGCCGTGAAAAATACATTAAATAATTGTTTGGCCCAATTTAAGGAAATTTATCTAATTAAGACTGCTTTACAGTAGAATTTACTCAAAAAATATAATAGTTTAGTTGAAATTTCTCTTTTATAAACATACGATGTCTTTCGATAGTCATGAGGTTAGCGTACATCTTGCATCCGAAGAATACTGGTTTGATTCTCGCATCTACCTTGTTGCTCATTAGGTTGAGTAATTGTTTCACAACCTATTCTTGTGAAAAATAAACTGTCAAAAAATTTCTTCATATTGCGGAGCTCCATATACTTCATATTCTGATTGGACATCACCACACTGTGTAGATCCATATGTTCCACTTTTCTGAAATATTAAATATATATAATGTTTGCTGAAAATATTTTTAATCGGCATGAATGCACCCCGTAACTCCGCCAAATACATACAATTTCTTCTTCTATTTAATTCATTAAAATTTATAAATTATTCATATTGTATATTCAATGATAATATTAAGTCAAATTGATTATTTGAATATTTTTTAAAAAGCTCAAGTATGAGTCCATCTTAAACCTGTTAAAAATAAATAGTAAAAAAAGGTGATTCGTTCATTTTGAGTCTCGTTAGTAAATTTTACATGCAAGTACCGTACTTAAGAGGTCGTTAGGAAACATTTAATGGTTTGAGCGTAAAGGCCTCCGATGATAATAATCGGGCGACAATTTAGTTAGCATCGGGCAAAGTAGATTTGGACGCCACTGCTTAATAGTGAGTTAGCCAAGTTTTGTTAATTGCTTAAGTTTATTTTCTATTAACGATTTTGATGGGAAAGTTTAGTGGTACAAAATAAAGCATTATTTGTTGTGTTCACACAATTGCCATTATCACAGAGCTGGCATTACCACTATATTCTCAAAGTACAACAAACTTTACCAAAGTACATGAAAGTATTTTTTCCCAAAAGTGCGTGTATCTTGTCAGTATAAACTTAGGGAAAAAATAAGGTGAGATATAAAACATTTCAACTGTTTTTTTATGACTAAAAACACTTATCTATGTAGATTATATAATAATAGTATGTAACTAAAAATTCATCAATATAATTCTTCGGTAGCTAAGAAGTTAGAATTAGAACTAGCTAAAACTGTGAGTTTGAATCCCACAGCTGTAAGATTTTAATAAAATTTAACTAATACCAATGACTATCAATTTTCGTAAAAAAATCTGTAAAATAAGTTTTGTGAAGAGTCATATTCACCATTTCTGAAGGATTTTTATACTATTGGCATCCATTTGCTTCATTTTTAGAGTGAAAAATAGCATGTTTACTCTCGATTGAGTGAATTTTTATAACCGTATCACATTAAAAAATATTTATTTTTATGCATCAACAGTATAAAGATTTATGACCTTCTTTACCAAGTATATTTATTTTACAGTTGATTTCGATAATTGATCAATATGTAACTCCTTTTTTCCATAAATACTTAATTGTCCTATTTTGTTGTCTTGTACTTTATCATATTGGTCCTTATTAGAAAGCATACGTGTTTCAAAAGTAATTCGAATAGGGTTCTTATCTCTAGTTATGTAGATATTAAAAAATCAAGACAAAAAACTGAATATACAGTCAACCATATAGATAAGACGTTTGACTGATAACCAATTTTAGTGAAAAACATAGTGTCAAATAAGGTTTCATTTAATAGAGCGTTACATATTTCACTTGGACAACAAACTTTAAAATTTCCTTTGTGATTGCGATTTACACCAAATAGTGAAATTACTATAATAATATAACATCACACATAAATAAGTACATTATAAAAATTCTTAATATGAATCTACATATGTTGTATCATGTTTTATTATAAAATACAAAATTAAGATCGTAAAAAAGCCATAACAATAAAATCCAATAATGAAACACATTTAAAAATATGTAAAATTCCGAATTTAATTTTGCATAATTAGAAATTCACAATTCACGAATGCCGGAAAAATACATTCATAGTCTATTAAGTTATTTCCTCCTTTTTTTGCAATCGGTAGCCGATGTGGAGTACCCTTATCACAGCTTTAATTAACTTTACAAACAACTGAACGTTCGCAAATTGAGCCCATGATCTGTGGTGGATGAACAATCATACACGGATGGACTGTATTTCAAGAATGCATTTTTTTTTGAAGTTTAATAAAATAAAAATTTAAAAGGCTTTTTTGCGCAACAAATATTAATAATTTGTTAAGAAATTTATATTCATTTTCAAAAAGGTTAGTATTTTTAATCTTAAACGGGTGATGGTAAAACTAGAAAGAACAATATAATCATATTATATTTTATGAATTTGATTTTTAAAGATTGATCTTGATTAAGTAAATGAAGTATCTGAGTCTCCACAATGTGATTTATACTGATACTATTTTTCACATATTTGATATTAATCAACTACTTAGTCAAATGGACATCCATTAGTTTCAGCATTTTTTTTCTGAAATTATGAAGCTGTGAGATTTGAATCCGCATCATTCAGCTTTAAAACTCCTGGACTTAGCATTCGGCTACCAGAGTTTTCACAATATAAAAACGTGGCAGACTACTTTTTTCAAGAATCGATGGTTAATTAATCACTTCACTTGTACATCAAAAATTCTATTTTGTAAATGTGTGTCAGCTAATATATTTGAGCCCATGTCTTTAGACACCAAATCATGTAATTTTACAGTTCAGTCACCAATTCAGTTATCTTAAAATCTTGTCATAAAAGTACTTAACTTAACATAAAATAGTTTTCGAAAAAAATGTAAAAAAAATATAAGACTAGTTTATAATGCTTTTATACTTGTCGTAGTCAGAGGTTTCTGTCACACTTTACACAATTGGTCTAAATAAATATGAATAATTTCACAAATCTGTTCATATCTAAAAGTTTTGTTCGGTAACAATCCTTTAAGACGATATCGACGATGTGGATATATGATCTGAAAGAGATTACAGAACCTCGAAAAAGGTGCGGTACTGCAAAAAGGAAGATATAAGTGGAATGAGATACATTAAATACATATAACTGTGATTTAAGTGCGCTTAGTATGATATAAATAAATAATACTTTTAGTAAAATAAATGATTGAAATATTTTTTTTAGAAAAAAACCTTACTCAAAATATTTATGTAAAATTTTAATCCTTATTTTAACGATTTGTTTCATTATTTAATAAGCACAGCTAAAAAATAATTATCATGCAAATGTATCAATATATTAAAATGTATTGCATTAAACTATGCATATTCTTGTCATGCTGGAATGTACGGTATACATTATAGTGATATATTTCCTTAGCTCATTCAAGTATACTTACCATAAACCATGGTATAATGTGTGAATCTCATATGAGCCCATTAGGTTAAGGATGTGTTTATGCGTCTTCACATTGCGGAGACCCATATACTCCTCTTTCGGAGTAGATATCTTCACAATGTGCAGATCCATATGCTCCACGTTGGGAGCGAACATGTTATATATATAAAAAAAATGTTTATGAACTAGTTTGGTCTCGTAAAAATAATCTGTAAATATTTTATTTTTTAAATACGTTGAAAAATTTCAAATAATAATTTTAAGATATAAATCGGTATTAGAAGTCTCATGGCTATAAAAATTAGGATTTAAAAAATGAAAAGACTATCAGATAAAAATAAAAAAATATATTCATTTTAATATACTGCGTGAAATTAGCACGGTATCTTATTCCAGATTTGATTTAAAATAATAATCTACGTTACTCTTAATGACGTGAATGATATCGATACTCGAGGAATCTTTGTTAAACATGTCTACTGTTTTTTTTGCTTGCCAAAATTACTACGGACCGATCAGATATTTTTCCAGTCTTCAATAAAAACAGCTATTGAAACATAAAAGATACAAAGAACACACTATCGTTTACTGAAAAACCACACCATTACTTAAGCATTACTATTTTTATATTACATTCAAATATATATTTTCAGATAATAAACATTTATGAAAATGACATTATTGCGTTCAGTAAGTAATAACATATATTGTATATCTAAAATCAGCCAGAATTACAGAATACTCAATTACACCGCACACAAGTCGAAATATATATTACATTCTTACATTATAATCAGTGGTAACCATGTAATCCGTCTTAACTATATGTAACACACGGTGAAAGCACCATGTAGACAAACTTCATCGGAATATTTCCGCGTGTGTGGCGTAGTAATGGGCAAACGCAATTACGATGGTAAATTGTTCGGTACCAAAAAAATATATCTCGCAGAGCCAAATTCATCTGGTGGGGTATTTTTTTTTTCTTTTTTAAGTTCGCGAATCTCCCGTCGGAGTGTCCGTAATAAACATTACACGTATGTTTGTTTATCTATAGAAGTGTTAACCTAGTTTATTTTTTAAGGCAATACTCAATCAATGACGTAAATAAAGTTTACTCATCCAGAGCTTTTTTCTCGCGAGCCGATGGATTAAATTGACTAAACTTATTCGAAAGTTTTCTAATATACTTTTTTTTCTTTCAAACAATTTGTATCTAAGCAATATTTATCCTAAAAAATGATTATACTTTTAACATTTTGACATTAAGTTTGTGAATCTTTCGACGTTTTTAATTTAAATTTCATTTTAATTAAATATCCCAATACATAAATACAAATTGTTATCAGAAAATTATTTTCCGGATAAAAAACACCTTCACAAATATACCATCCCTAACACCTCTCACTTACAAATAAATTCTAAATAAGCAGTCCTGGAAATTTAGATTTTTTAAAATCAACCAACTGTGTAAATCAAACCCCTCATCTCCGGCTCCAAAACGCGCACGCTAAGCTTTTGGCTATCGGTGAGATATACGTATAGACTGCTTAGTACAAAGATCCTTATTTAAAGTTTTACAAAAATATTTTTTGCGCCATTCATTAGCACATACTCATTAAAACTAGCATGTGTCAATTGCTTACTACCCAAATATTTATCTCAAAAGAGTACAAGCAATTCAAATACGAATAAATAGCGTTAAAACAGATGTTCATAAACTTTTAAGATATAAGGTATCGACAGTAAGCTTACAATTTACACTATACACTTAAAAATATGTATCAAAAGCTTTGACACAGTGGTAAAAGATTTACAATATAATTTTAAAAGTACATTTATAAAATGTATGTTTCATTTCGTTACAGACGTTCAACGGGTGATTCACATAAGGAAATAAAAGAAATCAACCCTTTAGCTCACCGGAACAGATAAAATCCCTAAAAGCGTAATAAAGAATAACACGTTCTCTTCAATACAACCATTGAAAGAATTGCGAAGACATTGTGAGGAAAACTCAGAGCGTAGAGGTAGACATTTCCATTTATGTTCAGTTTTTCTTCGGCTTACTGCTGTAGGGGTGCCATATTGTGGCTGCAGGCTTTTTTTTGTCCGCGCAAACGTCGTTATTTTGAATACAAACAAGTTGAACGTAACAATAAAATAAATTTAGATACTTCTTCGCTAACTTCTAGCTTACTTAACATAACAATGAATCAAGTAAGCTAAAGTTATTAAAATGTTACTTTTATACTTTACTTCTCAAAACTATTTTGTTGTAATCACCAGCATATAAAATTAATACTTCTCGTAATTAGTTCTATATATCTCGGTTGTATGCAACGCTGCTCGGTGTTTATATTTATCATGGCCTTCTATTATACAATACACACTTTGCTAATTTATAACAAAAACATATTCTTTTTGTACATTTTTCCGCTAGCTAAGAGATAAGCGAGTTTATTTTTTAGCTGTAAACTGCGTGTCTGAATCTCAAAGCCGGAAGGTTTTGAATATGTACACATACATAACTACATGGTTATTAGTTGAGCAAATCATTAATAACCAATTCCAATGAAAACAAAAATCTTTTACAATAGGTCTAGTCAATTTAGAGACCCATATACTCTATTTTAGAACGGTCATTTTTACACGTTCATGATGCCTATATTCTACTTTCAGAGTGAATATAGTAAAAAATGTACGTTCGTAACGTCGAAACATATAAAATACGCAAAAGGCAACCGAAATTCATGGTGACATAAGTCAAATTACTAAAAACCAAAATTACACTAAGATGTTGTATTGGTGTGCTTAGATTAAATCTATTCTAACCTAACCTGACTGTTACAACTTTTTCTGACTATTCAGGTAATTAAAAAACATTTACGATATTTTGTCTTTTGCACCATTCATGATGCAATGTACCCTCTTTTTTCATTAGGCGTGTTTGATTTTTTGGTGTAACATAAATATATCTAACCATTTTTGTCATAATAGTTTTAAATCTATTATAAATAAGTTGTGGAAGATTTTTTAAAATGGACCCTTGGTTAAATAAAGACTAATAAATTGATATGACAATAGTGGTTTTAACTATAAACTATTGCATATAAAACATACACGTAACTACATACTACAATAATTCATAATGCATAGCTTTCAGATAAAAGTGATGAAATTAATTATCTAGATTAGAATTTATTGTGTTATTATAATGTAATAGAATTCGTTCCGAAATACGGTAGTACTTATCACAATTGTGACAGAGTGTTTAACTTGTAAACTGTGTAAGCTGTTCTTATTGTGAATTAGATATATATATATATATATATAGCAGTCGAGGTCGACAACAGAAACAATTTCATGATCTTAAGATTCTTGATAGTAAACCAAAGTCCTTGACATAATATTATTTAAAGAATAAAGAACAATATTCTACTGTTATCATTTGTAAAGTGATAAAGTATTTTATTCCATTAAACCATATAAAAATATATTTGACAACTTTAAAAATATCATAGTAAACTCGTAAATTCAGCTTTTTTCAAAAGACTTACAGCTAGAGACTGTTATACTAGCATACCTCAACTGATAATATCACAGTAAAAACTAGAAAAAAATCTCTTAGCAAATATGCTTGTTATTACAATTTTTAAAATAAAATATTTCGAATATTCAAGATTCAAAAAACATAATAATTCGACAAGTTAAATCACAAAATTATTTTCGGATTGATATTATTAATCAATTTACTTCACACGTTTGTTATATTTCTTTTATTTGTGTGTATTTTTGCAATATAGTAGAGTGTGAAGATGTCTACTCCAGATTAGAACTTTAAGCCTTAACAATGTGTAGACAGATTTTTGCAACCGACTATCTTACCCATTGAGCATTTACCAGTGCATCTTAAAATCTAAAAAGAGTTACATGAATCGATCTCACTATCTTCGATATCTAAGTCTCCATGCTCTCGTTTTGGCTATTGGGGGTAAATATATAGTAAGGCATTAATAATATAAAACTACATACGTAATATTTAAAAAATAAACTAACATTCAAAATTATATAACATAATCAAGTGAAAGGCGAATTAATCAAATATTTTTTTAATTGAATAGGTACTGATACGTTTTATAATGTAAAATAAAACATTAAATAACTACGTTTCCGTTTCTTCAATATGAAAACAGCTGTCACATTTATTAATAATATATGGTACAAAAAAAACCTTCTTTATTTACCGACTATGCTACAAATATCACAAAGTCATTAGGAAAACCTATCTTGTAACGTATAAATCACTTATATTAAAAGACTGCTAACTGTAATTTACAAGAAAAACTACGACAAAAAATCGTATTAGGTATGTCAAAATCTTGACTATAATAGAATGATGTAGTACATACGTTAATTACATTTATTAATAGTAATGATATGTTCATCCATTAATAATACATCCATAATTCTGGTTAGTATCATTAACAAAATAATCAATAATAAACGCTACAACGATTTTAAATGACGATACTCAAAAAAATATATGCTACACAAATAATTACAGATAGGTACTACAATTCCCACGGTTTGTAATTTAATATATTTTATTGATTCGGTGTTTCCGGTGAATCTTCATTAAATAATACTTCAATAAATAATAATTAAAATTCATAATTACACCGAATTCTGTGGATTTTTCTTATTATTTCATGATTCATCAAAAAGTTTTAGTGAAATAGAATGATATGTAAAATTTGATAATTCATTAGTTACTACAGATTTTTTTATGTGAAATTATTGCTTTATTATAATCTGTAAAAAAAATTCTAGTTAGAAACTTGATCAATGTGAAAATAAAAATTATTCATTGATAGTATCGGTTATATAATTATTTAATAAATGTAGTAAGTATAACTTTAGAATAACAATTGTAATTTTTTAATCCCATTCTATCCCGTGTCTGAAAGATAAACTTGCAAGTCGAAGATTGCAGATTCAAATCTCACAGCTACAGCGTTAAAAATAATCCCGAATATCCAAAAGATACTGAGAGAGTTTAATAATTTACTGATAACCAATTTTTGTGAAAATAAGCTATCTACGTAATTCTTTACATTGCAAGAATATATGCCTATTCTGTTCCTGAAGTGGTCTTATTAACACTGTGCAGATCTATATGTCCCACTTTTGTAGAGGATAAAATAACTAAATATATTATTTGATAACTTTAAAATATTTTCAATAGACGACTAAATAGTTTTCTAACTCTTGTGACCTTCGTCTTAAGGTTAAAACTATGACTATATATTAGATATTTGTAATTCTATGGGTAATTAAAACAAATTTTTGAAACGGAACTGAGATGGGGTGAGTATTTACGTTTTACTTAGTCGATTTAATTAAAATGAAAATTCAAAATTAATGCCAAGTCAGTGTGTACAGAATTATGGCTGACAGTTGAAATTATGAACAGAATCCAATTATTTCTTACTTTCAAGGACAAATGTAGAAATTCAAATTCAACTAACGTATCCGTAGAAGACGAAAAAATGTATATTCAAGTACGATTATGTAATCTAATATTCAAATTTCGAATATTAATTCTTTATTTAAAAATACCTGAAAACTTTTCACTAAATAACTGAAAAAAGTACGATCCAATCAATCAACGAAACTTGGAATTTTTCGACATCCAAATTACGCAATCTTATAATAAATCAAGTGATAAAAAATAGCTTCTTTTAATGAATAATCACAAAAATTATAGTATTTCTTTAAAATTGCCACTGTGGCTTAGTGAATACGCGCAAACTTGTATATATGGCTTGCCATTGGAGATATCAGGCTTTGTTTTTGCATTAAATTAGCGATCGTCAAACAAAAGGGATTTGAAAAAAATATTTGTCTGTTATATCTGCTCCATATTCTCTGTCACCTGCCAGTTGCTTTGCATCATATAATGACGCGCCAGCATCTTTTAATTACGCTAAGTAAATCTTGTTGATTGTAGTCAACGGACTTCCAAGACGTTTTGTTTTCAACCATGTTCGATTCAACAGTGAAGCATGTAGTATACAGTATGAATATGTCCGCCCTGAAAGTGGAGTATATGGATCTCTGCAATGTGATAAGATGTCTTCAAATATCATTTTCTCACAACAATTTCTTTTCAGATAATTTTTCAACCCAATGGGCACTCATTTTTGGACTTTTTTCAATGCGACAGATGTGGGACGCGAACCCGCATTATTCAGATGCTAGGCGCGCACTCTAACCTCTTGGCTACCGGAATGCCAATAGTGCATAAAAATATACACAATATTTGCTGATCAATTTATTTCGTTTCCAGAGATTTTTTAACCATGTCTGCTGCAAAACGGCAGCATGTGGATCATGTCAGTGTGAAGATGACCACTTCAATTTATGAAATCCATATATCTACCTCAAGTATTATCAAGACTTTTTAAACAGATATTTTCACGGTAATTACTAGGCATCTAGACATGGATGGATATAAAAAAAAAACTAGCAGCTTTGGAAAGCTGCGAATCAGCAGTCTCTGGCTCTGAAACGCATACGCCAGACTCTCAGCTACATAAAAGACCACAGAGTATACATTATAATATCTTTCTTATATCTATATGAGAGAAACTTAGAATCCTTTCATATAAAATTAAATTACTTTGGCCTCACAGTAATTACTATATCTTTAATAATCTTATATTGTAATAAACGTCACGAGATGTATATCTACTGACAAAGCACCATTGTATTATGAACATCACGCCAAACTACTAAATAACCTGAAATTAGCCGATCCTGAAGATGACGTCACCGATTTGATAGCATTACAACCCATTTACAATCCACAGGGTCCCCGACCAAAGTTATTTGGATGCAAATGAGCCCTTAACATAGAATGCTAATATGTATCTGGGTAATGCACATTAAGAGTGCTTTCTGTGTATTATCTCGTTTATAAGAGAGAGACTAAGTGAATTATACCCTCTGAATAGCCTTACATAAATGTATTACTATATATTTGTCTTAAATAAGATATCTATATTAAAATCTATTACACGAATACGTTTTTTTTATATTACTATTAAAAGTATATATTAAAATATTTCTATAAAATAATGAGATATGTCATTGCGTACATGATATGTAACCATTTCCATGATAAATCCACACAATTTTACAATGTATCCAAGTATTGCGCATCAAATATTTGCGCACACGATGATTACACACATATACAACTGATGTCAGATGAATGTTTTAGCATTTAAGGCTTCGTTCAAAACATCAGTTCGTTGTTTGAGTGTTACGAAGGAATGCAGGATAAGCTTGGATATTTGCAGCCATTTGCCTCAGTTAGCAATAGTTTGTGTTTGTGGCAAGGGTTCATAGAAGTTGAAAGTTCCTGACATCACTTACTTGTTATCCCGGTTTTATTAAATTTCAAATTATTTTTTTACCGTTAATACTTATCATTTATAATTAAATATATAAATCTAAATATACTATATTATATGGGTGAATCCAGCTTTAGGCGTGATACTATTTATCTGTGATTGATTGTATATTTAATGTGATAAATTGTATATTGAATCAAAATTATATTTTTTGCGACTGTGAAACTTGAACACACAATTTCTCAAACTTACATGTGCATTTTTTTATGTAATCTGGGACACAATAAGCTTAACATTATTTAATAAGCTTTGAACACACAGCTTCTTTAATATTACAACAGTCTTATAAAACAGTAAGAACTTATTAAAATCGAAGAAAAATTAACGCTAAATTTATTTTATTGAATTATTAATGTTATGAATAGCGTACATTCAATAGTTTTCTCGAAATTAAGAAGTACCTGTATGTAAGTATCAGTGTAATAAATAAAAATATATTCTCTAATATCACTTTGAACGTCGTAAAAATACTAATTGATGTTCTAGCTACAGAAGATGAGCTTACACCATCGATTGTTTTTCCGTGAACTTGTGACCACTTTCTGACAAGTTCTTAATTATTAGAACTTTATAGTAAAGAAATATAACATTTTAATTATATTAAGAACCTATTTAATAAATATAAGCATTTATAAAAATATATTAATTTATCACCAGTTGTCGCACAATAATAATATCTTGTACACGTTTGTATTAATTAACATGTCAGACAGAGAATAAACGAATAATTAAAGACTTTTTTTATCTAGCCACTGGAAGATTTTTCGAATTGGTAATACGATTTTGAAGACTTCACCTGTGGAAATTAAACGACAGAAAAAAGCAAAATTGTTTTTAAGATATTAAAATGTTTCTATATGCAACCAAAGTAACATAATGTTTGATTTAAAATTTTCAATACAACAAGATTTTTATTTGTATAATCTTAAATAATCCAAGCAGGATTTTCCATTATTATTAGACTGAAAAATTTAGTGTACCTCTTTGTTGAGGTTTATTTTAATTAAAAATATTGTAACGGCGATTTATTTTTATATATTTTTTTATATATTAAGCTTTTATAAATTAAAATATCAAAACCCCAGATTATCTTTGTTATTTCTTAATACTTAAACGTAAATCTTTTAACAATGAATATTGAAAAAAATACAAACTGTAGGTAAACGTGATAAGGTTGTTGGATTATTATTTTTATGGACATTTGATCCGAATATAAAACAAACCCCGGAAAGTAACTTATAATATTATTCAAGAGATGTCAGTATAAATTTGTAAACAAGAAAGATTTCGTTGCGTTGCTGTTTATTTAGTAAGGAGGGATCAATTTATTCCAGGACATTTTTGGGTTTTCTCAGCAGCGACGGGCAGAATAAATTTCGATTGAAATCTAAATTCCGTACTGTGGAAACGATTATTCTTATCATCGATCTATCTTTACTTGGAATACCCCAATATTTTAATTTGATGGCATTACATGTTTCCGATTTTATACAGATGGGGATAGTTACTAGAGTAGTTTTATTTTAGTTATTTATTACTTCTCGTTGTGAATATTAATGTCATAATATAATTTATCGATCCCCACAATGCGAGAATTTATTTAGACAGATTTTTTATTAGACTTATTTAGCTCCCTATTCTGTATATGAATGTGTATGACAGCTCTACAATTTGAGTCTGCTTCTTCTTTCGACCGATGACATTCTGGCATCCTGGAAGTCTGGTGAGTACCATTCATAGGATGTTATTGACAAAACTAAGATTTTCTGATATGACTTTTGAGTTTGCAAGATAGCTGGTGAATGACAGTGATTCCTGAAAGCACAATATGTCATCCATATATTCCATTTAAGGCAGTGGTAAAATGCGATAGAATTTGAATCAACAACCTATCTTCAAAACAAGTCCCTCTCATTCGGCTACGTTTTTTTAATAGTTATTCATATCATTTAATTATTTGAAATCAATCATTGCGTATAACTTGTATTTATTTACTTATAGAGTACTTCTTTAATAGTATGTTTACTTAAAAGCAAGACATATGAACCTTCACAGAACGAAGATGTACCTTTGTATGTTAAATACATTTACTAATGATATTCAAAAGATATTCACTTTGCTAGTATGATGTTTCCTCCTTAAATTCATAAAAAAATATGAAGACTACGTCATAAATAACCACAGACTTTGATCATGAAATTTAAATTAATGTATCCACTGAAAACACAATACGTAATGTGATATCGTATAATCAATCAAGATTGTTTTGGCGTGCTATATTTCGAAAGAGCTTAATTTCATTAGTGCTTTAAAATAGATGTAAAAAAAATTTAATGAGTTTATTAGAAATATAAAATTTGAAAGGCACTTCTTTCTACCTCTCCGAAAAAATAAACTTTAATCATCGTATTAAGACCGTGTTTGCTTAAAGATACAATTTTTCGTTGTTATATTGTTGTTTGTTTATACAAAATGTATTTTAATGTACAGACAGAAAAAGTATCGTTATTAATATTCGTTAAAATTGTATTAACAATTTATTATTACCACGTTGTATTATTACTAAGCAACCTTCATCTATTAAATTATCTTTAAGATTTAGTGATTAATTTAATGTGATGAAAACCTTGAAGCACATTTCCTTGTATTAAACTCACATCTTTCTGGTAACCTCGACTTAGCAATTACTGACCCAAAATGTGACGGAGGCTTTACAACTTCGTCTGGCCTGGTAATTTTGGTAATTCAACTCATTTGTTACGTTTGTTATTAAGCCTATTTAAGCGAGTACTTATGACGTCACGGTGGTAATGCTGTCCTTGGAGAAAGTTTGTAATAAATAGATAATATTATTACGTTCCAAGAATACTCTACAAACGTAGTGTTACCTTGTCTGCATAGTCTCTCAACAGCCAATGCGAATTACTTACATATTTTAAAACACACAAAAACTTTCTATAAGTATTTAAAAATTACGTGATATTTTAAAGGTATTAATAACACTAATTTATTAACAATTAATTGGTTGTCTCTCTGGTAGCGTAGTTGGTAGCGTGCGTGCCTAACAATCCGGGGAATGCGGTTTCAATTCCCCATCTGTCGGATTTTAAAAATCCATGACTTGATGCCCATTGGATTGATTAATTATCTAAGAAACAATTCTCAAGTAAAATCGTCAAAATTGTCAAAATAATCTGTCAAGACGCCTTCAAATTGCGGAGATCCATAGACTCCTCTTTCGGAATGGATATCTTCACACTGTGTAGGTCCATATGATTCATGTTGGAAGCAAACAAGTTGTATAATAACAAATTAACTGTTCTTTAGATAAGCAAAACAAAAAGATGGAAAAATTATGCTATTTATATTTATATTTTCTTTAGAAGAGCTTAATTTATTTATATAAGTTTGTGCGGTATAGTGTGTATTTATATTCTATCAATACATATCGGTCAACCAGATATAAATTGAACCATATATGCCATTTTCACCCCAAAAAATATGCGTTATAGGCTTTGCAAGTATTTTAGAAACCAAACCCTAAATAAATTTCCAAAGCGAGCTTTTAAACGTGACATGCGTTAATTCTGGTTGAATCAACTAGGCTGATAATATTTGCATAAACTATTTATCTTTTTTAAAAGATAAAAAAAATGTTGGCTTGTCAAATCGCATATTATAAAAATACAATGAGAAACGTATGATTAAAATATTATAGATACTGTTTTAAAAAAATATAAAAATATTCATTGACTTGCCTCTTTCGTGTGAAAGATATAATATTTCAAACAATATTTTTAAATTGTTCTATACACAGTAAATGTGAAAAAAAACTTAGTATAGCTTTGTAGCAAAATGGTAATTTACCTTTTTAGTAAATATTCGTATGAAAAAAATAATTTTTCTTTGAGCAAGGTACGTGTTGAATATTGTCAATTTATTCGGGAAACGTTCGCATTCAATTTTGTGCACATTCTCGGAATATTTTCGTCAAAGGGTTCATTTTCCCTTCGTCCGTCCCATCAATTACAGACCCGCTTCGGGTTTTGCAGATGATGGTATGGTCATCTCGAACAGATGTCTAATAATTTTACAGCTTTACTATAAGACTGGCGTTCTCACGAGAAGTATTAATACTTCACTCAGAATCCCGTCAATATTAATTGCATTTACATTATTTGCTGCAAATGTTTGAGAGAAATTCATTATGATTAATACAATTACTTGAAACACCATTCCTGTTATTAAATAAAACACACAAACCTCAAAAACACTGTAACAGATATTTATCTTTATGTTATCCACAATTTGTTCAATAATTTTGTTTCAACGCTTCCTTCAATGATTTTAATTCAACAGATTTGATAATCAAACCCACTTTCCCTGAACTGCGAGGTGCGCACGCTAGCCTTTACTAACACTACCTTTTTAATAATCTAAAAATGCAGCATTGGATGTCTATTAGGCTGAGCAATTGTCTGAAACCAATATTCATGAAGAATAATTTGTCGAGACTTTTCTTCACATTGTAAAGACCCATATACTTTACTTTCGGGGCAAATATCTTCACACTGCGTAGATCCATATGCTCCATTTTCTGGTCAGACACGGTAAAAAAATGCTTATGAAATTCAATTTCATATAAAAATATTGCTACATCTACATGTTATAAAATATACTATAGTAAAATTCGTTTCACTTACTGATACTGTGGTGTGGATATTTTTTTTAATTACGCCTATAGTCTACAAAAGTGAAGCAAATGCAAGTTCATAATTTTAAAATGTGCACTCTACTTTACCGAATTTTTCGATTGAATTCTTTTCTCGTATAATATAACTTATGGGATGTTACTTAAGTAACTAGTTTTTTTTTCCTCTTCCAGTCTCTCTAACAATAATCTCAGGGGCTTAATTTTCATTTTCCCGTTTTCTGGGATCAAAAAACATCCGGCTAAATTAATTTTCTTCTCTAGATAGTATTATTTTGATAATTTGCAACCTGAAAATCACTCATTCAGATTTTTGAGTCTTTTTTAATACTGCCTTTTCTAAAAACTAAACGATAATAGTAAAAAATCACTTTATCATGCAACAGTTTTTTACATCAATAAATATTCAACCGTATTATATGAATACTTTTTTTACTAGAGATGTTAAAACATCGTTAACTCAATGAGCTTTTGGCACTTTATATTATATAATCTAAATATAATACCTTTATAGATTACAACAACATTTACTTAGTTGTTTGCAAAAAATATATCGTTCGTGTTAAATTTTAACAGAAAGAAAAAACGTACTCGTAATCTTTTATCGGATATTTTTTATGAAAAATAATGTTTACACGCTACAAAATAAATTTCATTTTCTTAATAAACAATTAATATTTTTAGTGAATGTGTAGAAAAAAATACATTTTTTTCTGTCTTCCATTAATTGGCAGAGAAAATGGAATGGAGCATGCCTTAAAAAATTCCACGAAAATTTCTGCGTAAACACAGACCTCACGCATGGAAATGGAAATCGAATGAAAGCTTTTCGAAGCTTTTTTACATTTTGTGCAAAAACGGAAATGTTAAAAAGTCCACTTCAAATACGTAACTACTTAAAAGCCTTCGAATGAGACAATGATGGATGTGGTAGCTTTATCTGAATGATTTTTTGCGTATAATTTAAATAGACTAAGATCTAGTACGTCTCTTGACAAAGTTTATTACGACGACTATATCTCTATGGATTAATGATTGCCCAAACTTCGTAAATTTCAGCGGTTTTTTATTTTTTGAATTTCTTAAAGCTTTTTTGTCACTACAATTACAATAAGTCTCTACATAAAATAGCACTGTATTTTATTGAAAATAAATTCTTAAAATATTGAAAATAGGTTTCAACCAAATATTTTAAGTGATTAGAATCTAGAATGGAACTTTATCGTTTGTTACTGACTCATCTATAACTTGTGAAAGTAAACCCACTTTCCAAAACTATTTTTACTTTTTAAGACTTAATTGAATTAACTAGATAGGAGTTATGATAGTTAATGTTCATTATTAGTCTCTTTGTACATACATTAAAATACAGTTTAGTTAGCTAGATTGTGTTATCTAAATATGTCATATTTATTAAATTCTACTATAATCAGCCAGTAAATTTTCAATATAAATATTTCGGAATTGTTCTATAATTAAATAATTTAAACAACAAAAAATTTTCAAAATATTCGAAACAGTACTTTGGGCCGACTTTTCGGATATCCTTGAAACTATTTTTTAAATTTAATAAAGTTATTTTAATTTGCATACTTTAGGCATGAATATTTATATTTCATCGGTTTTGTGCTGTACGTTCATATTCAAAATCCATAATATTAGTTTTTTGTCACAGTTTGTTCTTCTTTTGATAAAATATTTTTCACATGTACTTTTATCTAATGTTTTCTATTCACGTGGGACTTGTCATTTTTTGTTGACGTAGTATTATTACAATACTTTGAAGTATGAATGAAAGTTTTATAATGGTTCAGTAACTTATTTGATATGTTCGATTTAGTTTTCAGTAAATACTCACGTACAAGTGAAAAAAGTCTAGCAGTTTCATCTTTTAGTTATAAAAAAATTGGCAAAATATTTCTTTTGTATTCTTTTTGCGTAGGCGTCAGATCAGAGTTTAGTATAGATTTCGCATCATGAAACACTCAGTAATCACTTTGTCCGACCGAAGATAAAGCTGTTTTTTCCGAGAAAACACTTTTGATTAACTTTCGAGACAGAAATTTTCACAAAGGGTTCTTGGCCGTTTAACTTTACAAAAAGAAGTGTTTTATGTTTGTCAGAAATATTTCCTGCAAAGTTTTTTTGAAACGTGTAACGCTAAATATCATTTTGTATTAAAAATACTAATTTTCCGTCAAAAATATATTAAAAAACTATATTAAAATTCTATATGTATACATCAACTTTGATAATTATAGAAAGGAGCACAATGATTTCTACAAGTTATCAATTTATAAAAAATCCTATTTCATGAATTTCAGGTTACAAAATACCCTAAACATTTTGGAAAATGTAGGGCTTTAATTCAAATTAAAAATAAAAAAAAATCAAAGAAAATTTATCATTACATTTATTATTGTGTTTACAAGCGTATAGATTTTGTTGGCCTAAGAAGATATCCCCCCGGTCAGCGTAATTGTTAGCATGCGCGCCTAGCAATCCGAGGAATGCAGGTTTGATTCCCCATCTGGTCGGATTTAAAAAATCTGAAAATATAGGACTGGATGCCTATTGGGTTGAGAAATTGTCTGACAAACGATTCTCGTGAAAAATAATCTGTCAAGACGTCTTCACATTGCGGATATTCATATACTCAACTTTCGGAGTGGATTTCTTCACATCGTGTGGATCCATATGCTGCACTTTGGGAGCGAACATGGCATATTTAAAAAGATAACATCACAAATTACTCAACTCACTTAAGTCCAGTGCATTCTTTTTATTTCAACGTTGCATCTTTAACCTTTTGGCTGCTACCATATTTTATAAAATGTACACAATAGTTCATAGTTATTTTGTATATCAATTAAAACTCGATAAAAAACTGCAGCTATAGGGTATTTTTAAATTGTAATGTGTCACGAACAGATAAACCTCTCGTGCATTTAAGGTGAAAATTTACCGCAAAATCCACTTAAAATCTTTTCGATAACAGCTATTGGAAAAATTCTTTGACTTGACCAGTCTTACGTGAATAAGGAATCCACAACATTTTCAAAAAAAAAGTTTGAAAAATATTTCATGATGAATCATCAATTACATATCGATCAAAAAAGCTAATATAAATCGTATGTCTTAATGTATTGTATTTTGCATATACAATCAGGCCTATTATTTTGTTATGCTTTACACTTTCCGTACATGATATTAATTAGTTATTACTTAATCTCTTCCACTGAAAGAAAAACATAAAATTTCAATTTGTATATTGTGTAATTTTACACACATATACAGCAATAAAAATTTAAGACACTTGGCCTGCGGGAACCGTAATATTACGTTATTGTGTACTCCACGGTTATCTGCTTAACTCGGAACGTTCCGTGCCTCATATTTCAAATATGTTGACAGCCAACTGTAGTCAAATACTCTTACTACATTTTTATAAGAAA
>JAGVSQ010004480.1:5203-19356 GCA_022683975.1 Rhyacophila evoluta
CATATTATTATTATTATTATTATTTTCCTTTGATCGTTTTCCTTTTTATCTATATGTAGCGGAATCAAAAAAAAAAAAAAAGTTCCCGACCGATTTTTTTTTCTCTTTTTGTAATATTTTCGCCATGAACTTCGATTAGTTGTTTTCCGATTGCAAGCGTTCGGGAAATGAAAACAAACATCAGATAATAGCATGCTTGTGTATGCGTGATAGATACCTTTAGGGTTTCTTCCAAAAAAGGATCCATTCAATCCACTAAATCAGGGGTTTGACGCAACATATCGATATATGAATAACAAAATATGAATATAAAATAAAATAAAAAATAGCCACGGCATAAACTCTTTAATTATATAAAGTTTTTTTATTTAAAAAAAACATAAGTATATTTACGTGTATAATAAGTATATGTACATAAGTATATTCAATGAATATATAAATGTTTTATACATAGTATCTAAAAGTAAATTAATTATTTTTCTCTCCGGCTAGCGTAGTTGGTAGCGTGCGCGCCTAGAAATCCGGGGAATACGGATTCGATTCGCCTTCTACCGGATTTTAATGCTCATTGGGTTTAATAATTGTCTGACAAATTATTATCGTGAAAAATAATCTGTCAAGACGTCTTCACATTGTGAATATACATATACTCCACTTTCGGAGTGGATTTATTCAAACTGTGTAGCTCCATATGCTCCACTTTAGGAGCAAAAATGGTTAAAAAATTAAGTCCTTAACTATATTTAAATTATTAAGTGTTTCCTCATTTAGCGTAGTTGGTAGCCTGCGCACCTAGCAATCCGGGGAACGTGTGCTTGATTCCTCATCTGTCAGATTTAAACAATCTTAAAATGCAGGACCAGGTGCCCATTGAGTTGAGCAATTGTCTGACAAACGATTCTCGTAAAAATAATCTACCAATACGTCTTCACATAGCGGAGATCAATATATTCCACTTTCGGAGTGAATATTTTCACACTGTGTAGATCGCTTTACGAGCGAATATAATAAAAAACATATTTAACGATTATTTTTAAATTTTACATTTCAGGACTTGTCCGTTTTATATTGCTAATAATAGTTTTGAATACTCTAGTTGAGAGACAGTTTAATATTTTTTCTATGAGTTAATTTTACGTGAATGGTTTGTTTTTGTTGCTTGTTTTGTCTAATTTTAAATTTTGGAAGAGCAATGCCCCTCATTGTTAACAACAGTTACTACGAACATCTCATTATTAATTTACAATTCCACGCAATATTCTTGTAATCAATAATCAAGTAGTTGATCGAGGTTCGGGGAATAAATCTCCATCTTGGAGTTGTTCGTTCTAGTACTGTTATAATTTTATCCAATGAACAGAAGCTCTCCAGGTTAATGGAAGCCATTTTTCAAAAGCGCTTGCTAAGAAAGGGAACGGCTTTAAAAATATATTTATCATTGTAAAGACTTGAGACAGTTCGATTGTTGATTACAGTTAGAAACATTTCAAAGTATTTTCATATCCTGTGTAAAAACATTGGGTATATTATAAGCAGTACGCTTCGTTACGACAGTTAAATTCGATTTAATATTATTTTACTAAACATATGTTTTCCAAATAAGGTATCAATTTTCACATTTTATATATTTGATTTTGTTGTAGCTACAGAATTTGATCTCACAATATGTATTGCCAATTTCTATGCGCGAATATTAATTCGTAAAAATGCGTCTTCAATTTTTCATTTTTCGAATTTAAAAAATCTTAAAATGCAGAACTTGAGATGCTCATTGGGTTGAGCGATTGTCTGATTTAATATTCGTAAAAAATAATCTGACAAGATGTCTTTATATTGCAGAGATCCATATTACCCATTTATGAATGTTAAATAATGATGCATATTTATCATAAATATAAAAATAAGCTATATAGTAATAAAATTTTAAAAATAAATATCATAGGCTACTAAAAACTCTTGTTTTTTTTACAAAAGGTTACATTGCTGGGCCGGAAGAGTCTAGTTAAGAATCTATCTTATGAAATACAATTATGCAAAGTCTGCTAGATCAAGTTTGTACCAGCTTTATAAGACAATATAAATATCCTAGTGCAGATATCTTTTATCGTTATTGTATTCAGTTGCAGCGAATGATCGCTTTCCTACCCTAATTAGTGTTCGATGTTTACCAATATACATATTACAACTAATACACTTAAGTTGGTCTTATATTTAATACAATATAAATATTCGACTCTTTTTATCTCGAGATTTTACAATTTTCTTTGCAGCTTAAGCACTGACCTTTCACTATCCATTTCCTAGTAAGAAGTATTAATAAACTAAACAGACATATAAATACAGCAGTTACAATAATGTATGTCTTAATATAACTGTACGATAAACATCTACTTAAATCAGAAGTTATATTTTTAATAATAAATTTGTATTTACACTACGAAAATAAAAAATATACAATTTATATTGTGAGACTAAAACTGATGTTTTGTTTTGTATATATCATTTCTATAACTTCTTCTTGATAAAATATTTATTCAGACTCTAATAAAAGTACAAATAAATACTTAAATGACAAATCAGTGCGAAAATCCGAAACAAATATATTTGTATTATATAAATACTTTTTAAAGTTTTCTTTTCTTATTCTAGCTTTTGTTTTTTTTTAATATAATATCGATTGCAACACTTATCATACATTTGTCTAATTAATCAAGAAAGCCAAATTATATTTACTTTAAAGTGAGATAATATTAATTTTCATAAAAAAAAGTAAACTACATTTTCATCAATTTTCCGATACTCATTTTTATGAGATTTTATGTCCGCTTGAAAAATATAACACATATATGATATACATATGTAATTTTGTGGGTTAAATTTTATGATATCTTTTTTTTTTGATATATCAAAGTTAATATGACAAAGAAATCGCCGAAACAATTGATGTTTATTTTAGAAAAACTGAATGTTGAAATAGTTCCTATTTTAGGGAAGGCATTTATTTCATACATTTATTTCTAATAACACGAACGGCTGCTTTATCGGTTTCTAGCGGTCATTTTTCTTTATCGGGAAACAGAAAAGGCTTGAATTATTCGCGTAAAAATAATATACTAGCGTATCGTAAATTCAAAATTAATATTTTTATTTAAAATACCGGAAAATCATTAAGAGTTCTTTTTTAATTGGATTATTGTGGGTATTTTACCAAACGGTGAAATACTGACATTCTTCATTTGATTATTTACAAATTTGTAAATAATTATTTATTGAATACAGTGTACTCTCGATTATACGTACCAATTCAGAGGAGCAGGAACCCGGATAATTGAAATACCCAAGTAATTTTTTTATACAATGTGCGCTCCCAACGTGTACCATTTGTGTCTACAAAGTGTGCAGATATCCACTTCGAAAGTGGATTATATAGATCTCCAAAACGTGGAGACGTCTTAATAGATTGTTTTTCACGAGAATTGTTTGTCAGACAATTGCTTAACCTAATGAAAATCCAGCCCTAAATTTTTAGATTTTAAAAATCTGGCAGTTGAGGAATCAAATCTGCATTTCCCGGATTGTTAAGCGCGCGCGCTACCAACTACGCACAGTAGTGACTATAGTACATATATAAAATATGGGAAATTCAACATTCTCGAATAATAATTATTTGTCAGGGATGGTCAACCCAAATTAATCCAAGCGCTCTAACGCTACCTCAATATTTTTACTTTCTTCTAAGATTCAGTTTTTTTTTGTCATTCGCGTATATATGTAGTATCGTATAACTTCCTTCACAGACTTATGACTTAGAACCAAGCATCTTAACATAAAATCTTGGATATTCAAAAATATCTTAATTATCATCTTTAAATGAATTTTACACAATATTTGGACATCACTTTTTTATCACCATTATGATTGGAATATATTTTTAAGTCATATTCGCTCTAAATTTGGAGCACACCAATCTATATGGTACAAATATGTCTACTCCATAATGCAATATACACATCTCCCGCAATTTGAAAACTGTACAAATCTTGACAATTTTTTCACGAGAATCGATTGCTCAACGCATTGGGTATTCGGTCTAGTATTTGTGTTCAGGTTCCTAATTAAGCCCGCATTTCCCGGATCGTAAGGTGCGCGCGCTTAATTTTAAGCCATCGGAGAGACTGTGATTATTATATTTCATTACAATAGAGTTAAGCAACTTACAATTAACTACCACATTACACATTTTGTAAGCGGCATGATTGATACATGCGTCCGCATGCGCATTGACAGGAAAATGACAGCCCGCAGGTTCTGCTTTTCGAAAAACAAGCCCCGTCAAATTGGCTGCATGTATTTCCGCTACCACATCCCTTCCGGCCGCTTCACCCTTACAATCCAGTGACATTTCTTTTCCTTGTTTCCTGATTCCATGAAAAAATACACGAATGATTGAAATGTATTTAATTATTTTCTTTCGGTATATTTCCACTAGGCATCACATTATTTACAACAGCAAAAAAATACACACGAGTCTTTAAATAATAATGGGTTTTTTACAATTCAATAAAGATATTTTGTCTCATACAAACCGATATTTTGAATAATAAAGCCAGTTTTACGAAATAAATATTTTCTTTAAGTCTAAAACAAGCATTATCTAGAAACTAAAAATAAATTTAACTTTTAATGTAAAAAATACATGGTAAAGCGCCGCAGAAATAACTTGTTTATTTTAATTAAATTGATAACTGTCTACCAGAACGATATTCTATCAAAATGATTTTATATTCATAAATATGTATTAAATTTAAATTAAATTTTCATGTTTTTTTTCCCCTTTAAATAACTATCGATTTCATAATTAATACAAATACCAATAACTCTCCTTAAGTTTCAATTTACTAAAATTAAAATAATCCGTATTATAGAAACTGTTTTTATCAAAATAATCTCATTTTTTACTATCCTCGACATATTCAAAATACGGCTTGTTCTCTTCTAAATCTAAAAGATTTTTATACCATATTCGCTCCAAAGCTGGAGCGTACAGGTCTGCACAGCTTGAATATATTCACTCCAAATTGAGCATATTCATTTCCGCACCCTTAATATCCCGCGAGATAATCGTGTGTCAGACAAATAAAATCCAATGGGCATCTAGTCCTGTATTTTTGGCTTCTTAAAGACCGGACAGATGTGGGAATAGTGCCTGCATTCCTCGGATGTGAGGCACGTACGTTTACTTCTGCACTATCGGTGTAATGTGTCTCTAAGTCAACATGCTCGCTGATAATAACATACGTAATTAAATTTACTTCATATATATATTGATAGTTTCTGTTATGTTTTTAATATTCTAATTATTTTTTCTCAGATGTATTTTATATTTTAAAAATTTAAAATATATACGTTGGCTTTTTATGGTGTTATTAAAAAATAGCACGAAACATAGAAGTATCATCCCTTGAGGCATTTACCTGACAAAACATTTTTTTTTGTGAAACGGTTCCTTTGTAAGACTAAATTTTAATTTAAAAAATAAAATAATCACACATTGTTACCTGGAAGTTTTATTATTCGTTCCCATCTGCGCTTAGAGAACACCTGCTCTTTTCTCAGGGGCTTAAAAATATTTTCTCCACGTGGGTAATAAATAAAAATGTCTCTCAAATAAAATTCGCGTAATGTCGAACGGTTAGGTGTAGTCGGGTGTACATAAATTGTCTGGTTGGAGTCAGTCCCGCAGTTAAAAATACCACATCCTGTATAATGTGTAGGAACAAAAAAATGCCCATTCGTGCATTTTTTACCAAAGTAGAACTCTTGTTATTAAAATGAATATGAATTCTTCACTTCTCAAAATATAACAAATAACCCATTGAATACAAAAGCATCATAACTCATATTTCATTAAATTAAATTGTATCTTCAATTTTTTTAATACTGTTAAGATTTTTACTCTAAATGTAGAGTATATGGATTTCTTCAATGCAAATATATATATCTTGACAGACACTTTTTTTATGAGAATTGGTTGTCAGCTAATTGATCAACCCAACGGTTATCGAATTTTGGATGTTTAAACTGTAAAAAATTCAGCACATATATAAATTAAAATCACAAATATCTGGCTTTAAAAAACGCACGCTAACCTAACTTACTTCAATGTTACACAATCATGTTAGCCTGTACATATAGTACAATTTTTCATTTATGACGATATTTCATCCATTAACAAGTATAGTGATGTTAAGAGTTTAAATATTTCTCAAATGGGTAGTAATATTGTTAATATGTATTTAATTAAAAATGGCTTGTTTTTTTTATATTTCAAATTAGGCAGATATTCAAAATCACATAAAAAATAATTTAAAAAACCAAATATAGCTGTTAACCATAAGTATTGTGTAATGGTGAAGTTGTTTTTATACTGAAATACGTTTTGAATAATGAAAATGGGTAGAAATGGGTAAAACCACTTTATATTTTAAATATGTATATTATAGTATATTAGTATACTTATATCTAGGTAGAGATAGAAAATTACTATGATTAAAAAAATTTAAGTTTTTCGTATTTAGTGTATAGCACATAAAACATCATCAAAATAAGGTTCTTGATTTTTCAACTACTTGTAGAAATAAGAATACTTGTTTCACTCTTTTCCATTAGAAGAAAAAATGCCGACGGCGAAAGCTTCTGCCACATTTCTAGCTTTTTTTTTCATTTGATGGCGCATCTCGTGTTTTCTTTTAATTAGCTAAAAATATCAACGCAGTATTTTTTCTGTTAAAATAACAACTTCTTTTAAAAATTAACAAGTAAAAAATTAATGGAATCACTTGGCCTGTCGTCATATAAAAAAAATATTAATTTAAACAAAACTATACGAATTCTATCATTAAACAAACTCAATACTATTTTATGAAATTATATATACATTCATAATGATGCATTTAATCATTACAAATAATAAAATATCGTCGTATTACTGGCAAAAGACGTTCAAGTAAAAAAGTAAGTTTTGTAATAATCGAGTTTTAATATTTGAGTCTCTCTGTTAAATACATTTTACGACAAGTTCTTAAGGTATAATGTATTATTTGATATCTCTATTTTTTACATTAACGTCTTTTGCCAATAATACGATGATATATTCTTTGAATTGCATTATCACTTTTCATAACGGTTGAGAAATAAATATATATGATCTTAAATGTGCATGCAGGATTCAGTATTCAAGAGTAATAAAAGACATACGAGTATATTCATTACTGTTATGTTTTTTCTTCAATATCTTAAGAGTACTATATGGACACCACATGCTGCCGCATGTTCCTATTGCTCGCCACCATTCTTGAATCCTCCCAAACCATATGAGCATTCCGTAACTCTGCCGAATATAATATGTAAAAAATATTAAGAGACTTTCTAGGATGCCAAAAAACAGTTGGCTTAAAGAGTGTGCAGGTCAGGTTAAGACTCTTTGAGGGGATCCGTAATATATGTCTAAGCCAGATCTAGCATTATTGTTTCACTTTATTTGTAACTGATTAGTAGCTGTTCTCATATTTCCTCGACACAAGCGATATCATGTTACTGTATGCCCAGAATCTGCCGCAAACATCTGTTCTCAAAGCTTAGAATACGATTGCTTTGTTAGGTGCCAAGTTTTGCAACCATAGAGAAGCACTGACAGAATGCATGCATTGAACAGGCAGCATTTGGCTTTCAGCTTAGGGTTCAACACATTTTGCATGGAACTGAAGGTTTCACTAGCTATTTCTATTCGAATACCGAGCTCAATTTGCCAGGCTGACAGATTGACACAAGTTCTATTTCAATAGCATTATTAAAATGTTGCATATCTGATAATAATAAACATTCGCCGACTGATTATCAAATCATAGTATCCCTATGAAAAATTGCGTACAAACAGCAATTAACGGTAATTAGTGATCAAAATATATCTCATTATTAAAGATGCCAACCTTTAATATTCACTGGGTGTAATATGAAAAAAAAACTATTAACAAAATTAACGTTGCTAGAATTTCTCGCTGATACAACGACGATGATATTTCTTTGCTTAGCAGTCAAGGGGTTAAATAAAGTATTTCATGAACTTGAACAAACGTTTTGATGGGATAATACAACGTTATACTATTTCATTTTCAAGCATTCAAGATTTTTTGAATTTTTACGTGTAAGTCTTATTAATATTTATACCACTTGATTCTATAAATATACACTGTAAAACGTTAGTTCACTTTGTGACCAAACACTCTAAACACACTTTATTTTTCAAAAAATACTTTTTTCGTTTTCCATCAAACAGCTTAACATTATAAAGTTATTTTTACCTACAGAAAGTGCCGCGTAGGATTTTTCAAAATTAATATCTGACATGCCACTCATACTCTAATAATGAAACGTCCACTTTCCCCATTCTCTCCATCACCGGCATGGAGAAGACCTCTATTATCAAATTTGCCGCCATACATTTACTTTTTAATTAATTGAAAAATATATATGGATAAATATTTCATATAACCTGAACGTAATCTTGTTAATATCACAGACATTTTACAAATCGTTCTTTCAAATATATTTTATTTTTATTCATAAAATATCCTGTATCGTCGTTATTAAGGAAAAGGTATCCGAAATCGACTTTTTGCTAATATGAATTAGTTATTCGAATTCGAATATTTAAAAATTTTAATTATAAATGATATAAAAAATATAAAAAAAAAAATTATATCAATGAATGACCTTAAATAAGAGATATGATAAATTATATATTAACGTTCATAAGTTGACAACACGTATCATATATTTTTTTAATTGTTCGGAAGAACCAAAAAACTTAAGTATAATACACACAAGAAAATTAAACACACTAATAATGTTTATTTATATTTAAAATCAATTTTATTAATTTCTAAATAGTCATTATTTCATAAAGTTTTTTGTGTCCTCCTTAATAAATCAACAAATGTATGATACGTGTTGTCAACTTATGGGCATTGACATTTAACTTAATTTTTACTAATTTTTCTTTTTTACCCATTTCATTGAATATCGTTGCTATTGGATTAGTTAATATAATAATCACGGTGTAGGATTTGAATTATAAAACATTTTACAACTAAACGTTGAAATAAATTATTAAAGTTATTCAAACCGAGTGGTTTTGTGTTTTTAAATGAATAATAAATTTAAGAGAAAGTTATTTTTGTGTATATATTTTTTTTGTTAATGTTTAGTTAAAGAGCACTTAAAATTGATTTATTATTTTCCTATGTCCCTTTGCATATTAAATTTTATAAATAAATAATCAAATACCTTTCGATCACCACATGGATGCTTTACCCACTAAAAGACAGTGAGTAACATCCTGTTATTTATCTTTCATGAAATAATCTGGCAAGAATCTTATATAACACACCAATACTTTCAGGATAATTTATACAATATTAAAAGGCCTTAAAATTTCCGCTTTGGCCTTAACATGACGTCCAATATATTTTCAGGCTCTGTATGGAGGCTTCGTTTTACCCCGCACCACCTTCACCGCCCCCTGTGGTTCGCTGCAGGCCTTACAACCACGTATGCCCACTAACGACATCACAAACCACTAATAACTGATATACGCATGTGAAATTTTCGCGGAAAACGGACCGCGAATGCTAAAAATGTTTATGACTGACATCACATATCTCATTTCATATATACTCACGTAAATATAATTTTTAACGAATGCCTCATTCAATTTAATTAATACTATAATATTTAATGATAAATTATATCACTTATTTTCTCTACTAGAATAATTTTTAACCATGTATGCTTACATTTTTACCAAGTGTAACAAGATACATCCACAAAGAGTTGATATGTTTACTCCGATGGTGGAGTATATTGATCTCCGCAGTATGCAGATATGTCTTGACAGATTATTTTGCACGATAATTAGTTGTTAGATAATCGATCAACCCAATAGGTAACCAGCTCTGTATTTTTAGATTTTTTAAATCGAGCAGAAATGAAAATCGAATAAGCATGTTAATACTACCGTATGACTTCCAAGTTATTAGAGTTAAGGTATTTATTTTATTTAAGAAAAAATTAATGTATGCTTCAAAATCGCATAATTTTGGCGGCAAGTTTCGTGTTCATGGCTAAAAAAAAATATTTTAGATGATTCAACAATTGTAACAGCATATTAAGTAATAATTTTGAATCCAAACAAAATTTAACGGGTACTTTAAATAAACACTATAACGCTTTATGAGTAAAGTTTTATGAATGAAAATATATAGTGTTAGAAAAAGTATATGAATTTTTTTTTTATTCTGTAATAATAATTTAAATTGATTAATTTGATTTATAATAAAACGGCACATAAGAATATATCAAACCAATATGAGACAGTTATATAAACCATCAATTTTAAGTGTTCAGAATATATAAATTCCAATAAATATACTGAAAATATTATTTCAATCGAGTTCCCAGATTCTTCACTTATAAAAAAATTGATATGTTGATTATATTTAACAAGTAATAAATCATCATTTCCAATAATAATGTATTGAAAATAATTATAGTACTACTGATTACGCTGTTAAAATATTAAATTTTAAATATTTAAGCTGAGGAAATATTACGAGTAAATAATATGTTTACGTTTTCCCCATTCTATATTCTGAAAAGAAAAAGATTATCTCACAATAATTAAATACGTTAATCAGAAAACGATGTCCGGTACATTTTAGTTGTAATGAGTCGAGCATAAAACATTACTATACATTATATTATGCGCGTATCAGTAGCTCAAAATCCTACGATTTAACAGAGCTATAGGATGCTAAAATATTTATTTTGGTAGATAACAATACTGTTTTTCTTAGTGTATGTAAAATAACTTGCTTTATACATATATGTCTCCCCGGTAGCGTAGTTGGTAGCATGCGCGCCTAGCGATCCGAAGAATGCGGGTTCAAATCCTCATCTGTCGGACTTTTTAAATCTGAAAAAGCAGGACTGGATTCCCATTGGGTGGTCGAGTAATTGTCTGACAAACAATTTTCGTGAAAAATAGTCTGTCAAGACGTCTTCACGTTGCGGAGATCCATATACTCCTCTTTCGGAGTGGATACCTTTACACCGATCCATATGTTCCACGTTGAAAGCGAAGATGGTATATAAAAAAATATATATTTACTTATATGTGCTGTACAGCATTATTTGGGTGATGTCTTCAATTGGGGAAAGTCAGTTTTATTTTTATTTTTTCAATACAGCTGTATTTTTATAATAACGATTTCAAGCCACTTTTAAGCGGTTATAATGTTTTGACATAATTATATATGAAACAGTGTAACTTCGAAAAAATATTTTATTTCATCTAACGTAGCAGTGTAGTACCTTTGAAAAATTATCTCTTGTATGTCGCACTGGCCAGTAACTACGTTCAGTCTCTATTTATTGCCCCATAAGTCCGTATGAAATAGCGCTCCGATGACAAGATCTTCACCCCGTAAAGCTAGTGCAAAACAGTGTTTGTCACTGTTGGATACTATTTTGACCAACACATCGGCTTATGGTCATCGCATTATCCACGTAAATTATAACTTTTATCCGCACACCCACCTACACGTGAAATAGGGCTGATACTTAGACACATCAGTATAATACAGTGTCTTTACTATCATATATCTATACTTATTAATCATATACGTTAGTGTGCCATTGGTGATGGTATTCTGTATCTATTATATAATAATGATTTATTTCACTGCTGAATGAGGCTTTATTTTGTAAAACTATAACTGGTATAAACCAAGCTGGATTTTTAATTTAAAATTATCTTCATCACCATTCATATATTGTTGTGAATATTGAACGAACGCGTAACTTGATTTGTGAGTTTAAGTCACTCTGTAAAGTTTAGTTTTATTTTTTGCAATCTATCATATCAATAGTAATTCTTTGTATATTCACGTGTGTAAAAAATATTTGTTAATACACAGATGGGCAAATGATATAAGAGATTGCAATTATAAAAAGTGACTTAAGCCAAAAAATTGAGTTACGTATTTTAAGAATGTTGACGACGATATTTAAAAAATGCTGTATTATGTAAATTCTTATTCTGTACTGTTCGTGCAACTTATTTATTGTGATTATTTACTCTAGTTTCTTCGTATTGTAAAATACGTTTTACCTAATAACATTAATTTTTTGTGATTTCATATTTTTTAAAAAATCATTTAAAATTTGTCATAATAAAATAATAAATTTTCCATAAAAATAATAAAAACTTGTTCATTAGTAAATTATATATTAGTTGTCTGTTGAAAATGTAAGGTTTGTCTATCAGTTGTTTATCAGTTAAATCAATTATCTTGATTGATTAATTTTAACAAGAAATAGCTATTGGCTTATCATTCAAGTCATTAAATAATTCATAAATTAAATATCTGTTTTATTTCTTTATAGTCTTATGAAACAACGGAATAAGAACCCATCTCCTACAGATGCAATCAATTCAGCAACCAGTCCACTAAAAGGCTTAATTTTAAGAGTAAAGTTTATTACTAAAATTTCTATAATTCTAACTAACTGAAACATTTGCAAAATACGACACGAATTTTGGTCTACATTATATGGTTTATCGAAAAAGTATTTATATAAAAAACGGTCTCGTTATTTTTGTGTAATGGCTGTCACCAAAAATAACAGCACGTAAAAACTAGTTTATGGTACATATTGAATTTCAACCGTACAAAGGCAAACGGATGTAAGTCTCAGTTTATTTTTCAAAATAACTTTCTTTGAAATATCACAATGTATAAAACAACTCAATGAATACACGTTTTGTCAAAATAGCTTAAACTGCAAATGCCGAATCAATATATAAATAACCTTTTCAATTTGGATAAAAGATAGCCTGTTAATTATTTAATCGAGTAAAAAAAATGATTTTAATTGGTTTTTTTTAATTACCTATTAAATCAATATCATATTATGTATATAAAATACTAGTTGTAGTTTTAGTGTACTACAAAGTAGTGTTTATTTAGTTTTTTTTATTTTCATCCAGAATCATTTAATGAACACTGCGTTACATCCTTGTACATTTCTACGGTACATTTAATGGCGGTAAATATTTTGTTTTCGTATCTTGAAATATTATAAATCCATTTTATTGGCATCATTTTTAACGTATCCCGCATGACTCTTTTTTTATTGTCTTTGAAATGACAACTGACTTGATTGCATTTTGTTCAAATCGTTATTTTGTTTCAATCAAAAAGCTTTTTGAAATTTGTATTGCCGTTACTGTAGTTGTTTTAAGCATTTCAAAAACATGACATTGTTTTCTTTTCATATATACACGTATACCAGTTAATGTATGACTAACACAAAGTTTCACTCCGAGCTTTAAAATTCATTTTGGTATTAATTCCACAATGCGTTATTTACCCTTTTGCATATACCTTCAACATTTTTTCTAAGCTTTTTTCAAAATATTTAATAGTGTTCTTAAATTTAAGGTATTTTTATCTTTATGTATATATCAATATATTAGCTCCAAAGGTGGAACATATGAGAATTGTATTTACAAAGTAAACTTATTTTACTGTGCTAAAATTGCACGAAAAACAATATTTACCCGTTTATATCCAAATCAATTAATACTAATGGGAGGAAAAATCACCTATCTGTTGATTGCATATGATAATAGACCAATTAACACGAAATTTTGATTTTTATTTTATTTAGTTGAATTTCTAGTTTTCCAGCATGTGAAAAATAGTAAAAATATATTTTTCAAAGCCTCTGAATTAGTACTGTATAAATATTTTCTTTTTTTATTTATTCTCTTACATTGTAATTAATATTCAGTTCATAAAGATACTCTGCCTTGAGTTTGTAAAAATGAAGTACTTCCCAATCCAGGCCCCTATCAATTTTTTTTGCGGAATAGATTTGATTTTTGATCATTGCTGGATTATCATTCATAAATAATAATATTTGTTTTATTTATAATAAAGTGCATAAATGGGCACACAGGGTTTGCATGCAACAACATATCGTCGTTTTACTGGCAAAAGACGTTAAAGTGAAAAAGTGAGTTTTGAAAT
>JAGVSQ010004481.1:0-19355 GCA_022683975.1 Rhyacophila evoluta
TCCCCCCAAAATATAATCTGACGACTATTTTTTGGTGTATTAAATCATGATATTCCCAAAAAAAGTAAAAAGAATTTTATAGTATACTTTGTTTTTCATGAAAAATTTGCATTTTTCAAAGCAACTTTTTTTTTTCATTTAACGCGTTGAAAGGGTTAAAAAGGGATCAAACCTCATTCACAGCATTATTGTTGTGCCTTTGCATTTTGCCTAAACAGGGTCGACATATAAATTAATGTTGAAAAATGACATATTAGACATACCGTAGAGCTCTTCATCAGTGTTTCTCGAATATACCTTCACTGTCAGGTAATATGGTAATGTTGGTAAAATCTTATATTATATCATTTAGTAAATAAATTGCTTCGTTGATTTTGACATCTTGTCTATGATCCACAGGATTTGCAGTGAGGTGTTTTTATACCATAGGAATTTGAAGATGCATATGTCCATACATTATCCTAATTTTATTTGTCACAAATGTGCCAAATTGTTTTCCACTAGTAAGCAATTGATGACACATAAGCAACACGTCCATTCAAGTATACAGTATACTTGTACAACATGTCACATGAAATTGAAGACTAAGACAATACTTAAAATTCATATGTTGACACACAAAGAGATATATCCTGAACGTTTCAAGTAAGTGCTGGAATAAATAATATTCACACAATGATATTATATGTATGTTAAAAAAAATCAAATAATTGACGTAAATATGTTTGAATTTAAAATTAAAAAAAATATATATTTGAGACCTTTCCGCTTCCATCGTTTTCCCGCATTTATAATTTTTTCTATTTCTTCGGTTTCTTGAGAAACAAAGAATCAGGGTTCCTCTACAATCTTTATTGAATCCATGATAGCACGAATTTTTATGAATTTATCTATGAATAAGATTTATGTGTTGTACAATTTGAACTTTGAACAATTATATGAAGGCTATCATATAAGTAAAGAGATAATTAGGGTCACTGTAGCTTAACAGCTATCCTTGTAAAAATATAACTGTATATTTTATTGCAGATGTCCCCAATGTGGGATCAGATTTAAAACCTATCACAAGCGCCAAAAGCACCTCATAGAAAAGCATGGCAGTGAAAAATATAAATATGTGTGCAAACTGTGTCCTAAGCGTTTTGAGTATACATCACACCTACATGCACACGTTCGGAAAAATCATTTAAATGAGAAAAATCACATTTGTGATATTTGTAATTATGCATTTAACCAGAAGTCTGACTTAAGAAAGCATATGTATGTACACACTGGCGAGAGGAAATACGAATGTATGGTTTGTGATAAAAAATATACTTCAAAATATGCCCTAAATGAGCATATGAGAGTGCATAACAATAACATAAGACAGGTAATCTGTCCTCTTTGTAAACGCATTTTTACGCAGAAGGGTAGCCTCAAAGTACATCTTTTAAAAGTGCATGGTGAAGAATCCATTAATCTTGACTGTCTAGAGGCAAACAAGGTGCAAGAATAATATGTTAAATATACATGCAGATACTCTAGACACTTTAAATCAACTTCTCTGTCTAGTAATCCTCCTATATGAAACTTAGATCAGGCCACTGGTGATAAACAGGTCAGAAACCTGAGCGATGAGCACTTTGGATTTGTTAATTGGACCTGTGGACATGGGAGAAACTGCAAGTAATATTGAGAAAAATTCTCGGGACCGTATTATATTCGATTTATGATAGTTTAAACAGATAATCTACTCGGCATTTCAGTGTTGGTAAATTGCCATGTAGAGATTAATTTCTGTCTTTTCTCTCTGTCTCTAAATAGTCTGAAAGAAAACGGAGTGCTGCTAGGGGACAACTTCAGTGGCTGGATGGATGAGTTTTAACAATTGGCAATTCAAGGTGGAAAATAGAGAAGACTTTGCTTGAAGAAACCATAATCCGACCCGGACTGTATCAATGTCAATTATGATGACTTGGTTCCTAAATTCACATGTGCTACTTTGACACTTTCCCTTTTCTTGACTCTCTCCCACCTGTCACAAAACAAAATCAGTCAGTCCAAAATAACAATGCTTAGGGTCATATGCTGGAACAATACACCACTATTGTTGTGTCTTTACTTTTTTGTGATACAAATACTTCATTAGTGTTTAACTAGTCTAACAATCAACGCATAAATGAACTAACTGCGTAGATCTTTTAAACCTTAGAGCCCACTATTTTTTATTTGTTGTAACTAAAACGAATATTTGTGCTTTAAAAATTTTGTATATCATTTTGTTTATATTAAATAAAGTCTACATTTAGACAATAATAAAACTTATTGATGGCAGTGGCGCCACTAAGAAAGTTTGATTTTGCTGTCTATTCAACTGACTTACCATGGCTGTTCCAAAAGTGGAGCATATATATCTACACAGTGTGAAGATATCCACTCCGAAAATGGAGTATATTGATCTCCGAAGTGTGAAGATATTTCTTGAGCTTTTATTTTTATGAAAATTGGTTGTCAGGACAGTTCAAGCCAATGGGCATCCTGCATTTTCGGATTTTTTTAAATCCGATAGATGTGTGAATGGACCTGCATTTCCCGGATGCTAAGTGCGCACGCTACCAGGGAGACATTGTAATACAAGTTAACTGGTTGAAAAGCAATTACTATAAATCCTTGTGGTGGCAAAAGTAAACATTACAAATGTATGGATTAAGAGGTTCCTCCTGAATAGCAATAGCGCTCTCTTCCTTTGCATGTAGGCTATTCAAGCTGCAATTTATAGAATACTCAGTGATGGCAAATAATAATAGTAATACATAAGCATGCTAGCTACATGTTGGACCAATGATATTCAGTCCAATTTTCAATGGCTCTTAAATATTCGATAAATATTTAATTTTGTTAGTAAAAACTGCAACTATTTTTAATTAATTTATTTATTTCATTTGCAATTGAAGATATAAAATAAGTACAGACAACAAACATTTTGATATTGGATGATATATCGATCCACTGAACAGCAAAGGGACTATATGTTCTGATAATGAAATTATTTATAATGATTAAAAACGTAGAAGTATATTTTGTTATATACATCTTTAAACAAAACTAGTACTAAAAAAAATGAGTAAGAAAAAATACGGCAACAGGACATAATCGGTGAAGAAAATAAAAAATCTCAGACTTTAAATGGAGTTTTTTTTTTTATTATTTTTTACTTCCAGAAAATGTGGTTTCTTGTTATTCAGCCTGCTCCAACTGCTTTTCGGTAACTATGCTACTGATTATTGATAAAAAATATATCATATTTGTGCATGGATTTGGCGTACTCTGCTTCACGATGTGCCACTTCTTCCATAGTACCCACAGCACTTTTGCCAAGATTCACAACAATCTCTGTGAACATAAGCATACAAATTAGTTGATACGGATGGAATATTTATGGCAGACATTTCATCCGCACTGAGGAGAATAAATAGGATATAGAAACATAATTGATTCAGTTATAAAACGTCTTCGAACGTTGGACACTTGATAAAAATTTGAAGTGAAAAAAAAACAATTCCATTTTTACTTAGCCGGGCAGCATCCATAAAGCAGTTACTTGTGAATGATGTGATATTTCAACCAAGCAAAAATATGTAATTAAAATTTTGAATTCGATGACCATAAACATCTACAGATGTTTCTCATTTGAAACTGTATTTCTAAAATTTACAACATAATAGATAAAAATGGAAAGTTGAATGCGTTTTTATTCCATCAAAATGACATGACGAATTTTTTTCTAAAATAATTCTTAAGCCCTGAAGCGTGTCACACGTAAAAGATGTTTTGATAATTTACTGAATTTCTCGTTATTTTTTATCTGATAAAAAATTGCCTAATATGATTTTTTTATTGTATGGTAGATATTTGATGAGAAAAAATATTCAAACTTGGTCAATTAAAATGGCTAAAAAATTATAATTTTGGAAAATTTAAGCAGTGGGAAAAGATAGTTTCATGAGTACTTGTGACCATATTTCTTTCATAGTAATCTCTCAAACCATCATTAATTTTAAAACCGTGCTCGGACGATTTCTTAATTGAAATGTCTAAGGGGTTGTAACTTGAAATTTATAGCAATAACAGTAGATTGTGATTACAATACAATAAAAAAACAGGTTTTTATTTCTATATCGAGCTGCATGCATAATAAATTTTACAAGGTTAAAATAATTTTAGGTCTTTGGAGGCTAAAACACATACGCGCAAAATTTGGTGGGTGGAAGTTATGGGTTCTAATCCCACTCCTGCGTAAAGATTTTAATACAACTCGATAGATTTTGGAGCGGCAAACATAATCTGTCAAGCTTCGCAAACTTCACGAATGGGGACGAGTTAGGAGCAAACATACATAAAAATAATTTTAGAATGAGTATTCCCTGTCACTATCGGAAACCAGATTTTTTTTCTGCTTTTCTAGCAACACTAAAAACTATAAACATGTCAAATTATCAAAAGTGGCATCTACGGCTCTGATTCTACTTGTTAAGAGAAGTTTCCTAATAGAAAATATAATGATCTCAAGCTGTCTTGAAATCGTGTCATAGCTATTGACGATGTGAATAAAATAAAAGGGGTGTGAATCCGTATTTGGTTAGTGAGTAAATATTATTATTATTGTAATTTAAGGTTTTGAATACACTGGTATGTTTTTAAATTACGAGAATTGTATGCATACTATTTATTTGATTGTCAACAAATATCCAAGATGAATATATTCAAACATTTTTTCGTGTACATTGTGAATAGAACTAAATGATACATAAACGTGTTGCTCTCTTTTGCGCAGTTTTATTTACTATTTTGTATTTATAGCACTTAAATATTCATAATATTCGTAACAAAATACTTTTTCAGAATAATTTAAAGATGGAACTGAAGGCTCCAAAGACCGAATTAGACTTATATTTCAGAACAAATGACATAAAAGTTGAACGAGGTCTGGTCGGGGCTTGTCGTGGCTGTCTTGTTGAAGAAAATCTTCGAGATATGTTCCAGACACATTACCATCTAGGCAAACCTGAAATATATTCAGAAATGCTTGCATTTTGTTTTTCAATCCAGGTTTGTTTAAGATTTTATCAACTAACGCTATCAAGTTAATAACGTTAAAGAATGCATATGATATTCATATGCATTTAGCTCAAAAAGCATAGTTCGGATATAGACATGTAATTATAGATTTTAATAAAACTCTAGGATTATCTGAAAAAATATTGTAAATATAATTTAATTTTTAAAAAATAAAAAAATAAAGTGGTTTTCACTGGATTTTTGTAGTTTTTACAGCTTGGATCTAAAGTATAATAGGTTAATTTCTGGCTGATTTGCAATTACTAAGTTAGCCACAGAACTTTCGCAAATTACATTCTTAAGTTGGGAGCAACCGGAATACAGTATAATCGATTGTGTCAGCTCTTACAACCTCGATTTGAGCTGGGAATATGAATTTTTTTATTTTGTCGTATTCGTCGGCAGATGTTGTTGACAAAACTATTTTCAGACCTCGAATATTGTACATAACGTACGTTATAGTAAGAGAAATTTTCCCAACTAACGGGTGAGACGTTGGTGTATTATCATTACTCGACTCACTGGTGAGTCATTGGCGTGAATCAGGCTAAATAATATCCGTATCAGTTGTTATAAATATAATCTGTGTATAACATCTACACGAAAAAAGGTAATCTGATACATATAGGCATACATAATCCCATTCTTTGTCGTGATGATAGTGGGCTATGTCTTAACAGCCCTTTGTTATAAAGAATATAAGTAATTTTGTATCTTTAACACATCCTCACAAATTTTTTTGTTTGTAACAGTAAATCTAATCATCTCTCTTCCAACAATTTCAGTTGACTGATACCATGTTGATTAATAGTGAAGAAGAATACCTTATGTGTGAAATTTGTATTTGGAAGCTCCGAGAGGCAGTGCTCTTTAAAACGCAGATTGAAACAGCTCAACAAACTTTCAAGCGAATATTAGGTAAAATGAATGTCAAAATAATATTTTAATATTATTTAGAAAATATTTGAAATTGCTATACAGCGATAATTCATATAATTTACAAAATAGTATTAGCTAGAAATAAAGCAGTCTCACAGCATCATCGATACTAACCAGACAGTTGATTTAGCATTCATAGTTAAAAACCGGTATTTTTCGCTTAATGGTACTGTTGCCGTAAGACTGCAATATATCATATATATATCATCGCCAATATTGCAAAAACACATAACATGATTTGTTGACTTAAGTTACTTTGTAAAGTGTAGTTAAATTTTTTTGCAAACTCTTATATCATTGGCCCAGTACAAATATGTGTTGATGATGTCAGATTGCAAAAAATAAAACTATATTTTCCAAAGTGGCTTAAACTGAAAAATGAAGTTACGTGTTCCTGCAATATTGGCGACGGTATATATATTTAAGTCAAAGTTAAACAATCAAACTTTGGACATTGTTATTGTATTTCAATATTGCCATGAAGAATTTGCAAGTATGAAACTCTATAAAAACTATCAAAGTTCTGTCTTCCTGTATTTTCATGAAAGAGGCTCATATTTAAAAATATGTAGTGTCCATCAATAAATAAATGAAGATTATCTTGCTTTTGTTTTAGATGAGAAATCATTGAGGAAGAGTTCAGAATTTTTAGATTATGATCATTTTGACGGTAGTTTTGAAAGTAGTGACATCAAAGATGACATTGAAATATTGTCTGCAAATGATGATGATGACAAACCTCTTAAGAAAAAACGCTCAAAAACAAAAGATCCCGCCCTCAAAGGAAAGTCTCGCAAGAAAAGTAATCAATTGGAGCGAAAGATCTTTAAAAAAAAGAACCATAGGTTTGTTTGCGATAACTTTTATGCTATAATTTTTACGTACATAAGGTTTTATTAACTGAGTTGTATAGTTCCTATCTACTATAAGTGCACTTTGGCATGAGGTTAGCAAATTGATTTCTTTTGTTTGTTACTTCTCCTCGTAAAAATCTAGGAAATTATTTATTTCGTGGGTCTTGTTATTGGAATACGGATGCTTAGAATAAAATCAAATTACTATTTTATTCATATTTTGGGAGTAGGTGGTTTGCAACTGACAGCACTAATGGTGGATAGGAACTATAAAATGACTCAACTAATTCAACCCATAGTGATGTTTTTTTTATACAGTTGTAATATCTCCTCTTGAGATAATTTTTGGTGCTATTACACGAAATATTTTTTTATTTCTATTTGTAAAACAATATAAAAGCAAATAATTAATAAAAATTTAAAATCATAAAGAAATATTGGAAGTAAAGTTTTTCTGTTCCACTGACATGTTACATTGAGTTAAAAGAAATCAACCACCATAATCTTCTATAAAACCTGGAAGAAAATAATGGGAAATAAAATTTATATGACCGACTAACCCAGATAAAAGGTGTCCATTAAGGTGAAAGTTTGTTATATAAAAATCGGTTTTCCGAATAGATTTTTTTTTATTGAGAAAATAAGCGACACAATACGCCCAGTGAAGTTTTGAGTTTCGTTTGCACTCTATTTATAAGTATACTGATCTTTTATAATCGACTGTCTGAAATAACGAAAATGCTATTAAATTTTCCATGACCACAACTTCATCTGATTATCTACTTCTAACTACTATAAAACCTTTTCTTCGGCTAATTCTTCTCCAGCATTATTCTATATTGTTCTACCTTATGTGCCCACCATCAAAGCCTCCAACTGTTTTCCGATGTTTGCACTTTGCGAATATTTTGCCAGTTGAAAAAAAATTAAGAAAAAAGATCTCATACTTGCAAGCATCAAATAAAACTATTCAACAACTACCAAGTCTGACAAATTATATAACTTTTTTAAATCTTTCATACCACACTATTTTATTTTTATTTCATTTGATGTACTACAATAGGTAATACTTTAACACAATTATTAAAATTTCAGTCGCAGTAAGGTTTTGAATAATGATTTTAATCCAGATATTTTAATAAAAAACGAAGCACCCTTAATTAGACGGAGAAAATCACAAAAGGAAGAACTACCATATAAACTAGATAAAAATGATCTACAGTGCAAGTGAGTACATAAAATATTTTCATATTTTTAGCAGTCAGAAGTAATGAAACTCGTAATTTTTCAATAATTGAATTGTAAACCTCAAAATGCGTTTAACTAAAATGAATTTTTAGTAAGTTAAAGATAAAATGAAAAATGTGTTTTTTATTCATGATTACTGTCCAATAGATTGCAGCAGTTCACATCTTAATTTAGCTTCAGAACATTGGCTGAAAAAATTAAATACTAGCTCTTAACGAATATGTAGTTTCAAAAAATATATTTGTAAACCTCTAAATTGTGCAAGGTCATATTACTTCGTCATGAAGGGGTAATTGTGGTATACAAGTGACAGGTTGGAATAATGCTTTTTAAGAAATGGATTCTTAATTAGTAACAATGAAGCCACTTTTTTTTAGAATATGTTTGGAGACATTCCCAGTTCACAAATGTCTGCAGATGCATATGCCAGTCCATTATCCTAATCATATCTGCGATCACTGCGGCCGAGCATTTGCAACACGTATCCAGCTCAATCACCATCGGAACACTCACAAAGATCCTAAATTCTCCTGTCCACATTGCCCGCATAAGAAGTTTAAAGCTAGCGCATCTCTTAAGGCACACATGAGAAAACACAATGGTGAATGCAATCAGTATAGGTAAGGATCAATTTTAAAACCTTATTTAATTTATATTATATTTCACAATGGTATTATGATTATAATTTCATAAATCAATGAGATTTTTTGACTGCCATTTTAGTTGCAATAGCCATTATCAAGATCATAATTATAAATGCTCGGTATCCTTAGATAAGTAGATTAACCCACAGCGGTCCGCATACCCAGAAACGGGTATTTGGCGCCGGACTTCTGCAGGTCCGGAGACACGAATATGGGTATTTCGCAGTATGAATTTTTGACTTGAAAAAACGTAAATGTGCAAGCCATATTTCTTTCTGATTTCATCGAAAGATGGTACTGTATATATTCAAAATATTGTAATATTGTTTATAAAAAATATTTTTCAATAGATCACAAACAATTTTATCAATAAATGGCAGATCAAAAAAATTAAATGTTTCACAAATTCAAGTACTCCAAAGAATGTCTACGTCACCGTCTTACGGCACTTTATATGAATTTAATTTTTACGTTAGAAAAATTAGAACCTAAAACCTAAGAGATCCTATATTTGAATATTTATTTTAATTTGATACAGGAATATGTTTGAATAATAGTTACATTACAATATTTTATGTAGTTCTATTTACAAAAATATATTTATTAAACAATAAATGTACTCCTACGTCACTGGCAAACATCACAGGATTTTTGAATGGAAATGTGTGAGACGATTTTGTCAGCGATAAAGTCGCTTGGTGATAAATTATATTGACATTTTTTATGACAGACTTTTATAGTGTGAACTTGTCACCAAAGTTAGTGGTTCTTAATATTTGTATTTTATCACGCTGGTACATACTCCACAGATTGGAAACCACTATTATATTTACAAATGTCAATGCGGTGTACCCTTTGAAAGACACTTGTCGGTTGGCTAACTTTCCAATTACATTGATTTTACGAAAGGCGTATTTTTTTCTTCATCTTTTGCAAAATATGCCAAACTCCAGCCGACGCTTAGCGCGAAATACTGCGGCCCGCTATGTGTTAAGTGAGATATTTAAACCAGTAAAATTACTTCCCAATTTTGTTGTGATATTTATCTTAATATAGTTGACTGTGAAAATGATTTATATGAAATAACTCAAATAATGGCTATCTTTATATTGAATGTTTACAGATGTCCAGTATGCCAAGAACGATTCAAATCTTACAACCTCCGCCGAAAACACATGGTTGACTTGCACGGTGAAGAAGATAGAAAATACGCATGTAAGCATTGCCCAAAACGATTCTGCTTAGCAACAAACCTAGCTGCCCATGTTCGGAATGTACATTTACAAGAGCGCAAGCATTCATGCCTAATGTGCGGTGCTACATTTTTCTTAAAGCGAGGTCTAGAAATGCACGAACTTCGGCATACGGGAGAGAAAGGATATGCTTGTGCAGTCTGCTTTAAGAGATTCGGCAGAAAGTACACATTGACCGAACATATGAAAATTCATAATGGCGAAAGGAAGCATGTCTGTAGCATTTGCGGTAAAGCCTTCACTCAAAAGGCTACTCTTAAAGGACATGCTGCTGTTCACGAAAAAGAAGCAGCTCGCCAGGCCAAGACTGCAATGGTTGATGAATGCAAAAATTGAGTTACTATTTTCTACACTTAGTTAAATGAGGGTAATCTGTACCATGAAGACAATATTGACTCATATCGTATACAATAGTATGACCAAATTTTAGTGGCACCCTTTAAAACATACTGCTTTTTGAGAAAATTATAATTTTATACAAGAAAATAAATGACATTTCTTGTCATGTGATAATTTTTCTATGGGGAGAATAGTTTTTGACAGACAAGACTAAAGAATTATTGTTTTTTTTTATAATAAATTACCGAAACTTATTTCATATTTTACAAGACGCAATTGAACTTGATCAGCCGTTTGAATCTAAGTAACAAAATGTCTATATCTGTTAGTTACTTCTTGCTCGCTCAGCTGTGTAGTATTATAGGAATCTCATTAGTATGGCATACTAGTTTAAGAAACTTCTTAATCTGTGATCATTTATTGTTGCTACGCTATCAAAAATCTCATGTTGGGCATTGATACTAGGGATTTCAAAATGAAATCAGGAATTTTTTGTCAAAAAAAATGACAAACCATACGGTGTATAAAATTATTATGCGTGATAATTCTCAATCCGAAAAAATCCAAGACTTTATTTTCTCAAAATTTGCAGTCCCTTATTGATACAAACAAACTTGCTGACAACTTTATATTGAATAGAAGTCTTCTAAATCAAAAATCTGCACCAGAAAATATCTAAAAATCTACAATCTCCAAACCTCCATACTTTGGACATGCTTTTAAGTTTTCTTAGGTACTTTTGTTGTGAGTCAAGCTGCATATATTATAGAATACATTTTTCTTTAAACGTCATTGAAAAAAAGAGTTTGCAAGTTTTTAAATAACTCACTGCCAACATGGGATAATATATCTCAATGAATTAAAATGATTCAATTACACAAATCAGGATTTATTTATTTATACACATATTTTCAATTTCATTTAGCATGTGCAGACATCCAAATATTTAAACTTTTCGTTTTCAGCATTTGGCTTCACTGTGAGAAGATGTCTCCCCGGTAGCATAGTTGGTATCGCGCTTAGCAATACGGGTTCAATACCCATCTGTCTGATTTTAAAAATCCGAAAATGCAGGACTGGATGCACATTGGGTTGAGTAATTATCTGACAAATAATTCTCATGAAAATTAAATCTGTCAAGATGTCTTCACAATGTGGAGAACCATATACTCCTCTTTCGGAGTGGATATCTTCAGACTGTGTAGATCCATATGTTTCACGATGGGAGCGAACATGGTATATAAATAATAATAATGAGAAGTTTAAATACATTATTTTACATAAATTATTCGGTATCCCCGTTATCATTTGAAATTTCTTTATAGCATACAAGGATTCAAGCAATTTCAGAATATCTTTGTGTTTTTATGCAACTTTAAAATTTACATATGTGAATTTTTAATTAATTTAGTAAACTGGATTTAAAAATCATCAATTCTTGATATACTGTTTTATTTTTAAATATTTAAAAATATAATAATATAATATTAAACTACACAAATTTTTTTTTCAATCCATCTATTGTAATACAGTAGAACCTCTACTATCCGGATTTTTCCGTCCATGTCAATGAAGAGGCGTTTCAGGACGTCATTCATCTAATAACACAATGAAAAGTTTATTTATAGTACTGATGAAACAAATTTAAATTCCCAAATTGGTTAAATTGCGATGCAAAAGATCCTGGATTCTAAATTTTTAATGACGAGGAAATATTTAACTTGGTCCTAGAACAAGACCAAGATGATATGGAAGTGTGCCCAATTAGGAGATCATTGGTCCTACACATTCTAAAGTGTTGTAATGCTTGGATGTAGCTATGAAGCGGTTTAAGTCAGGAAGAATGTGACTCAACATAACTTATATTTCTCAAAAGTATAGCTATCTATAAGCATAAATCAATACATACCTGAATTTTAGACAAAACAATAACCATTTACTAAATAAAATCTTTAAAGAATATTTACATTTCACTGTCTGGATTTTCTGCTATCCAGCCCATCTCAATCCTTGTTAATTCAGATAATAAGAGGTTCTACTGTATTCGCTTACACCTTCTACCTGAATATATATCATCTTACTTAATAACCAACTTTTATGATGAAATACTAAATTACTCCAGTTTTGTAAATCTTGGTAGTCAATAACATAGAAATAAAAAACTCTCATCTTATCTAGTCTAAATTCACTTACAAAATATTGTTAATATTTAATATTGTCATCAATACAAGAAAATTACATAAATCCAAAAATTGGCTACTGAGATAAAGAATTAAAAATTATGCACCTAAACCCTGAGAATTTATTCGCACATTTCCTGTACATACGAGTAGTAAACTATTCTACTTTTAATTTTTTTCAGTGCGTAGAAAATGTTAAAATACGAGAACTAGCATTTATTTAGTCACCTTCGATAAAAATTGACTTTTTGTTGCCCATGTGCCACCTGTAAATGATTATGTTCATCTATTTATTTATTCGGACATTACTTCTGAAACTTGCAAACATCATCCTACAGAATTAATATTTTCTGATTCACCGTTACTAAAAGCATAATTGAACTGTAATATTGGGTTCAAAGTTAGGGCGACTTCTTTTTGATTCCGTCTATGGAGGGATTGCAGTTTCAAATTTCGTAAAGCATAATCGTTATACATAATTTTTATTCCCAAAAAATATCGTGCAATCGTCAGCTGAACTATTTGAAATCGAGACTCCATTTCAAACTGTCATTGGCGGCTGGTGAGGTAACGGTCAAAATATTTGTCCTTATACATTGGGGTCAATGTCAGGTCATCAGAATGTCGTAGAAAACGTATTCGACGACGGTTAGCTTTGCAAAATCACGACAAATGCCGCTTTTGTTGTGCAATAAGCGATGATCTTCCAGTTTCGCACATTTATCATATCGTGACACATCGCCCAAATTTAAGCTGTCAAAAAATAAATGGCCGACATTCTAATTTCAAACGTCATGTTGAGCTGTCAAAAGCACTGATGGATCACGGGAGTGGAGCAATTAAACATCAATTTCATATTATAAAACGATTTATTTGAGATACATATTAAATACAGTCATATTAAATACGTCGCTAGAAAACAAGATAAAATATATATATTATGCATACGCACTGCGGAAAATCATTCATAGTATAATTAACTAAGATTTTATAAGTTATTTGTTCCGGGTGCAGGTGCACAATTCTAAATTCGGAATAGTCGAAAATGCACTGAACATTTTAATTTTAAACTTTTAATACAATCGAGGCGCGAATGACAAAACATAATGCAAGGCACATAGTAAAATGGCTTCACATCCGATAATACAAGTCATAATTAATTACATTAATGCGAAATTACCTTAATTTATCTCTGTACACATCGATTTTATTCAAATACATTGTGATTAACAAAAACTGACGTACATTTCGCATCTCACAATACAATTTTTACGAACTGAAGTACTATGACGGTCCGAACTATTCATCGCGGATCCCAAGACAATAATTCGAAAGACAGACAAATTGGGTGTATAAAAAAACAATAAAGACAGATGTATGAGTTAATGGAAACGATTTTATTATTATGACGATATCGGCGGCATTAAAAACCGTGGACTTTGAGCTGATCCGATCTGGCCAAGCCCGATTTTGTTAACCACTGACAGATATTTTCTCTCTGATCTCCTTGCAATTGTAAAACTTCACCATATTCCGGGTGTTCTACGACAGTCCCGTTGCACGCGAATTCCTTTTTGCATGCCCGCACGATTTTCTTCAAATCGTAATCAGTAGATAGTCCTTGCACGGTCGTAAGCGTCTTTCTTCCATTGCGTTGTTGTATTCTTATGTGGACTAGTCCATCTTGTACGTCGTCTTCCGAGCCCTTGAACGCGTCGGCAAAGGGGTCAAACTTGGTTAAATTCTGGATGGACATACGATAAAAAAAATTTAAACTTTAAAGAAAAACTCTGCAATAAGCAAAACACGGCGGGATTCAGTAGATTTGGGTGGATTAATTCGCTCGACACGGTATACCACAGCAATGGCCGATTGTCTTGCAAGTTTCAGGTAGCTCGCTAATACAACGTGAAGTGAGTCATGTCATGTCGGATGCGGATATTTTTGGAATTACACTTCATAGACAATAAAAACTATGTGATGTAAATTATTACCTAACTTTTGAACGTAACACTGTTGGTTTTCGAGTGATAGATCCATCTTCTTCGATGCTACAGCTACAGGTTACTGGTTTGAATCCATTATTATTTTTAAAGATTAAAAATATAAACACTGCAAGATTGAATGCTAAGTAAAAAATAATCAAACTATTGGCAAACTCCTAATTATGGTAAAAAACAAACAATTCCTCAAGGTAAATTTCCATGTATTCAAAAAACGACAGTGAGTGTATTTCAAATAAAATTTTAGTTTCAAAATATTTACATTCCGTACAAACATTTGAACTGTATAATAACATTTTGATTATTTATAGCATGATTAAATAAAATATACCGCTTTCGTTTCTTAGCGAGCTGTCACCGTACATAAATTAAATGATTACTAAATTAGTTTTTTAATACGACGTGTGGCAGCACAATACTAAATAACTCCTGCATGATATTTTCTTGGAAGCTATTTACTAAATTTTTCTATACTCTATGGATAATTTAAAAATTGTTTGATGGAACCTTAAATGTCAGATTTGCTTACAAATGGATCCTCTGTGGGCTGTCAGACCGTGAAATCAGAAAAGAAGCGTATTTTTTTAACTGTAGTTATTTTCAAGTGATAGTTCAGTGATCAGATTTTCCAATATTTCTAAACTAAAATTAAAAATAGAAAATAATTAGACAATGTTTGATGATTATGAAAGCGAAGTCTGTGGTTTCAATTCAAATTGGAGTACTGATAAGTAAGTACCACAATTTTTTTGGGTGGTAGACGAAAAAAATATTTGTCAATATTCATTAGTGTTGACGACCACCGAAAAGCAGTCGTTGGGATGAGCATTTATGATTTTAGTTAAATTGACATAAGTATGTATATGTTATCTATAGAAAGGGGTGAATGTAAGGTAACGGTCGCATTTAGCGTATGATATTAAATTGGTGGCGAATTTTCCAACAAAATACATTAGTTTGACGCTTCAAGTGTATTGCGAGTGTACGATGCAGTTTCCTTGCATCACTTTGACATTTCTTTGTGAGTGCTTCGATATTAAGAATAAATAAACATAAACAAACCACCAACCAAATACTAATGAAAATAAAAGATATTTGAAAACAATTTATTCAGTTATCTTGGAATATAGTGCACGTTCTGAAGTTAGTCACAAAGATTTCTCAAAAATCCATTCTCTTGTTGGCAGCAAAAGTTGTTATGTTGGTAACTATCAACAATAAGGTGTTATATCAAAACCGTGTTGTATCGTGTTATACGAGGTCCGGGTGTACAAAAAATGTGCGGGGAATAATCTACTGTGTGAGGGCAAATGTAACTGTATTAGTGAAGTGTTGCCAACTTAACTGGGTTGTCAAATTTTCGCGGTTATTTTTATATTATATGCTAAATGCGACCTTTACCGAATATAAGACTAATTTATTCTTGAAGTGGAGTAAATATAGACACACAATCTAGAAGCCTATATGCTTGTTTTTGACGCAAGAATCGCAAATCATTTTTCTCAATAAACCTGCATTACTAACTGATAAATATCAATATTTATTTTACAGAACCACTGTAGAAGGTGCATGTCAGACTTCAGAGTTTTCATCAAGGGATGTAGGGACATTGACTGGAGAATCACACAATGCTCAGGTGAAAAGAAAATATTAAAATCGTAAAAGTTTCACTATGAGCCAAAAATTTTTCGATTTGAATATAACTATTGTTACTACCATTCTACAAATTTTTTTTGGAATTCGTAGAAACAAATGTCTGCGTAAATCTGTATTTTTCCATATCCATTATTAGTTGCAAATGCAAATAGTTTCAAGATAATATTGATAAATAATCCAATAAAAAAATCCTTACAATTTCCAACAGGATCTGAAATTTCATGATTACTCTGTTGATTTATGATGGCTTAATTTGTTTATAGATGCAAACTGATCAGGTGGAACAAAAGATGTTGGTAAGACCTTCAACACCACCCGGCTTGGCGAAATGGCTTCAGAGTATAGCACCTATGGTGATTTCTGAATTACAATCCAACGAAACAAGCAACATCTTCAAAGGGTAAATTTTATAGAGACTTCATATAGTTGTATTTATATTTATAACTTAATTTTTGAACATACTGATTGTTGTAGCATAATAATTATTCTATTGTTAAAAAAGCAGAGGAAATTTTCACCATCCATCCTATCGAATGGAGAGCCATCTAAATTTACATCTTTTACTTATAATCATTTTATAAGTTAAGTGTAGGACCTTTGTTAAGGTACTGATGATGGCTTGTACAGAGATATATATGAGTTTTTCTTTATTTCAGGTATGATCCATATGCTGATGACAATAAAGTAGATGTAAAAGCGAAAATCCTACAAAGCTTCAATGTTGGTAATCAAATCAAGGATTCTGTTATGTCTACTGAAAAATCTTCAGAAAATGTAAATTAATTTCTTTTTTAACCTTTTCTATGCCCAACAAATTTTACTAGATGGACACCTGTAGGCCAGCTATTTTTTAAATAAAAAAGTCACTGCAAATAATTGAAATACGCATAGAATCTTTAGAATTTGTGAAAAATTACCAAATCAACAAATTTTTCGAATTTTTCATGGAGATTTTCGCGCTAAACTGGTAAATACTGTTTTGAAAAAAACACATGAACAGGGTTGTCACAACTGTAGTAATTTAGTCATTTTATCGAAAGAACTTTTATATACAATACCATATTTTTCTAAAAAATAAAATATATCAAAACATCGATTTTCGTCCCATTTTTTTTCTACTAGGGCATGTGAATAAATTCTTTCCATACACCTCATCTATTGGAATTTAAATTCTGATTCTAACGATAGTACTATGAATAAAGAATATTGTTCATAATAATAGTAATATATGACGAGAATAAACAAAGGAATTTTATGCTTTTGAATTAACAAGTATAGTCGTAAATTTATCAATATAAACATAAAAATACACTACAAAAATCATAAACATAAAAAACAATACCGGTCCAACAAACAAAATCACAGACATTATCGAAATCATCAAAAAAAAACATAGACTTCCTCTCAATTTACAATATAACCGATAAGTGTCATCACCAAAAATGGCGTGATGATCCTCAAACGATAAACGCAACACTTACTAAATTTGCTGTTTTTCTTAAATATATCAATATTCGACATGTAGAATTTTTTTTATCAACTCTTCATTGAATGAAAGAATATGGTAGTAAATAATAATAATCGAAATACATTTCTAATTGATTCCTAAAACATGGAAACCATCAAGTGCTATTAATAATAAATATTGATAATTGGGTTATGTTTGAATTTTTTACTTACACTGTTTATGGTTTACAGATGCCCGTATCTTCATTATCGTGGAGCTCTGCAGGAAATACTTTGGCTGTTGCTAGTGGTTTTTTTTATCATGATGATTGGTGCCAACACAACGGGAATCTGAGTTTATACATCAGAAAGTAATTAAATATGTTTTTCATTCGTTTATTTGCATGCTTAAATAAAGCACTTCTATGATAAGAATAAATTATGAAGTAGCTGGTTTACGTGCGAAGAAGCCTTGGTTGAATCAATAATGTCGAAGATTCACTGTAACTATGAAATTAAACATTTTCGAACAATGAATGAATTAATGTAGCTGGTTATAATTATATACATAAAAGTAAAATTGGTATGACTACTGAGAAGTGCTTAGTGTATCCGTATTAGTAATCCGTTATTATTATAATTATTAATTATAATTTTTAACTTGTTTTTAATTCCTTATATAAACTTTAAGCATGATGAAATAAAATATATTATTATCAAATTCACTCTAAAAAATTCATTTGTTAAGATTGCAATAAAAAAAATCTCAATATTACTCTCTTTAGTTGTTTCAATATTGAACTAGTACAGCGATTTTATGGTGTATTAATACAATAATTGTAATTTCGGATGTATTTTGATTTTGAATATAGATGATTTGGGAAATTAATCATTTGGCAATTGAAAAAATTTGTATAAACCAGTGGCATAGTAATTAGGGCTGTGAAGTCGCACTGTTTTGGTCGGAGTCGGAGTCGTGAAAAATGTGCAACTTCGACCATTTTTTCTATAAAATGAATTATTTTTAATTACGAAATTTATAAAATTTTAATTGCGGAATGATGAATGTGTACAGCATGAATATTAAACATGTAGGTGCCATGAGTTGCGCCGAGACAGTGGGTCACCAAAATCCGTCCTCGCTTGAGTCCCAATATAGTAGATGAAGTAGACTCTATTTCAAAATTTAAAAATGATTTTTATGATGCATTGAAAATGGTGGAAAAAATTGACCGAGCTTATAATTTGAATGTTAAAATGGCAATACAGCGGGATTCAGAAATGCTAAAAGATTCAGCGTCAACCATTGCAGTATTGCCGCCAACCCAAGTATCCGTAGAGCAGTTTTTTTTCGCTCTTAAAATCCTCAATTCTGATTTATTTTTAAGAATAAATTCCAATAAGTAACTAATAAAGTTTGATATTGTTTTATTTTTATGCCTATAATATGAAAAATTTGGCTATTTGCAAAGATTGGAAAACAGCCTGATAAAATTAAACTTTTTCGATTCGGAGTCGTGTTTTTTTTAACGGCTCCACAGCCCTGATATTAATACAAGATAGTGCCCTACTAAGTAAAAATACATCGTCTTGCATGCAACATTCCTTCTAATTTTTTTGTTGCGTGTGCGGTCCATCAACTTATGTGTGCAAGAAAAAAAAGGCGAGTGTGCAAATATGCATAGATAAAATT
>JAGVSQ010004482.1:0-19355 GCA_022683975.1 Rhyacophila evoluta
AGAAGAAGTTCAAAGATTCATTGGCTCAAGTAAATTCCACATAGCAAGTGTGGCTAGTATTTTTTTTTTTTTTTGAAACGTGATTCTATCTGTTGTTTTAGTATAATTAAGACATTAAATATATTTAATATACATCGTTTAGAACCTCTTATAAGTCGTGTCGTCGTATCTTATATATCATTTCAAGTGGTATAGATGCTATGAGTTAGTCGTGCATCGTTTCGCCTATGTCGAGAGTGATTGTGGTCGCACGGCGACAGACTTAGAGAAATGTGATTGTAAATGACACTATCAATTATGTAAATAGGCAATTCAGTGAGATGAATCCGAGGCGCTGGAATACGAATCATCTTGAACTGTTTAGTGTAGCTAGGAATATAGCTGTTCATGCGGTTTAGGGAAACTTTAGAATTACAATATTTTATATATTATTCAATAATTTACTTACATATATACACATTATCATAGATATTTGAATATATTAATGATATAAATAAATGTATGAGCTATTAATACTTGGGGAACGGCCATAATATTTAAATAATTGCATAACGCAATAGGCAAAAACATCTGAATTTATAACGTTGAATATTCTGCAAGTAAATAATAGAGCATTTTTTTTATAAAAAAATTTAAAAAATGTACAATAGAACAAACCAATTTAGTGAAAATTAAATAGTTTTAAATATTAATTCAATTTATTTACTTATTTAACAGTTTGAGAATATTACAATTTAGGATGAGTTGGCTTTAAAGAATAAAAATAAATGTAAGAGAGGCAAACAAATAATTCAAAGAAAAGAGATGACTTGAAAAACAAAAGAAAACAGAAAGTCGCATTTTTAGGAATTCTACTGAGAGAATAAGATTTTATTCTAAAAATGTATACAGCTGCACTTATAGCGAAACTCACGTTCACTCAGGTGGAATATATTGATACCCAGAACACAGCTAGAACTTTCTGTATTTGTATTCTCTTCGAATAATTAGTTCTTGGAATGTTGTATTAGTTCTCAGAATTGAGTTCAAAAGCAATGCAAGCAAGATGAAATTATTAATGTTAATCACTATTTACATTGCAAAATGCATTACCATACATCAAATATATTTGTATGTGAATTAATTTTATTTTCTAAAACGTTTGGATTTACGTTCTGCATACAATTAGAGATGAATAAAATACATCTGAAGTGTTGGAACCAAACTGCCATCAACGAAATATATTATTCAATAATGACGGATAAATTATGATGAGTATACTAAAAAAATGTAAATAACATTGTCCTTTTATTAATATAGTTTTTGGAATTGTTCAATACTTTTAACAACAATCTTTTAATAATTAACATTTAACATAATGCAATCTATTCAAGTTTCGTATTATAAATTATACCTAAATTCTAAGTTATTTAATATCTGCACACTGACTGTTTATATAAATAATTACTTACAATATCATAATCTCTTGAATTGACAACAAAATTGGTAGTTTTAAACAACTGAGTCAAATGAAGATGAAACATTTAATTTGCGTAAAATATATTGTTTGTTTGATTAAAGAATTAAATAAATAAAATGACATCTGGCATTATTTGCTATCCGGATACTACAGCAGTCAAAATCAAGCAATTGAAAAATGATATTATAATAAGCAAACAAAAATACGAAGAGCTTTTCGGATATTAGGAATCAAAAAATGTGAAAATCCTATTAATTCTTTCCATTGTTTACTATTGTAACTTCTCGTCGCTACATTTTTTCCCCATTTAAAATTTCATTTTCGATTTTACATCCGAATTACGCCGTTATCTTTGCCACAAGAAGGCGCACTCGGACGAGCTTTCACCAGGCGTTGTCAATAAGATAGAAAAAGTTTTATTGCTGCTTAATTTTTAAAATAGCTATCCACATAATAATATTTTACAATATCCTAATGAAACACATTACCACTATACTCTGTATAACGTCATTCTTTGCAAATCAATTCTCTCAGCAATTCTTGAATACAACAAATGCACAGTACTTGATGGAAATCAAAAACATAGTGTTCCTACTAACCGAAAAAATAAGTAAAATCAAAGCTCTTTTTAGGTATCTATCGTACGTATCCTGGAGAGTTATTTCATTATTTGAGTAACAAAATTCAGCTTGATCCTTTATTAGCGCTATGATATATTTTATTAACTATGCTTTTAAAAGGTTATTTTTCCTTAATTGGATAGAAATATTTTTTTAAAACTGAATTGGTAAATAATCTAGGTATACGTTTTTTGTTGTGAACTAATATAATAAGCATTAATAAATTATTTTCTTTTTTTCAGGTAAGCAAAAACCACATTTATAAAAATGATTACCAGGTATTTAAGCTGAGTAAGTGATTCAAAATTAATTTATCGATTTAACTAATTTGATCTTCAGTACATATCTGTTATATCTGATAAATACTTTGAAAAATTGATTCTTTCAAATCATGTGTTTTATTTTTTCACAAAATGAACATTTTATGCATTGTAGCCAATATTGCAGGGACACCTTATTTCGATTTGTTGGTTTAAGTCACTTTTTAAAGTATAATTTTATTCATTGTGATTTCTAGTATCATCGACATATTTTAATATTGGCACATTTATGTTTATAATGATGCAAGAGACTATACTTTACAAAGTGATTTAAGCAAAGAAAAAAACGTGTTACGCGCACCTGCAATATTGGAAGCGTCATATTAAAAGTTATACTCACGAGTGGTAAAATAATAATATATCGCCTAAAATTTTTACAGGATATGTCTTTAGTTGTTAAATCAAATTCCATTTTTTTATTTTACTATTAAATCGTCCTATTACTGGCAAAAAACGTTAATGACGAAAAATTGAGTTTTGAAATAATCGAGTTTTGTGTCTCTCTCTATTAACGTCTTTTGCGAGTCATCCGACGAAATAATATCACTTTTATATGATAATAAAAATATCGCTTCATCGATTTTTTCCCATTTTTTTTTTAAATTGTGTTATGCGTTATCTGAGGAATTGCTTTACAAAAAGCAATACAACTGATTCCAATATTATATGATATGAAGCTTAGAAAATTAATTATAATTATTTTATTTTTTATAACCGTGTTCTAAAAATTTATTATCACTGAAAATATGTCTTACTAGAAGTTTAATTTATTAAATGGTTTAAACTGTTATTTTAAAACTAACGAAGTTTCTTAGAACGCAAAATTTACGTTGACAGTCACTCTATTTATGATACTCGTAGCGTCTACGTACAATCTACGTGGCGAAAAAAGCTCTCTCTCTCTCTCTTTCAAAAGTTGAGTTTCTGTGCGGTCGCTTCAACTTTTAAGAGATAAGATTCGGAGATTGTTTGGCGTTTAAAATGGATTTAGGCTGAAAAATCTTTTTTTTTCTTGCAGCGCGATGAAGAAAACACTTATTATTATCGTCGAGAGATTAAAATGTGAACATAATGGGACACCTTTTAATGTACTTTAGTACACACCATTGTATGAGTAATTTCATTTAACGATGTGTATTTATAAACTATTACTTAAACTAAATTTTAAAGACTTTTTATAAACGTAAAAAAAATCGAATTAACCTTTATAAAATATACGTGTAATATACGATATAAAACAAAAAATATACTTGTCTTCCTGTCACAAAAATCCTGTCCACCGTTGAATACTAGCCATGTGATGTTTAGACATGTCATTTTAGAGTCAATTTTGCTATTTAAAACAGTAATCTTTCAACCTCTTCAGAGAAAATTCATTAACTATTTTCGAGTACTTTCTTGAAACTGGTTACGGCCCATAATCAAAAAAAGACTACAAATGTTATATATATAGTAAAGTATAGAAAACTATATATAATAACGGAATGAATAAAATTAACTTGTATGACTAAAAGATACATTTGAATCTATGTTAGACAAATCGTACTTGAAAAGCTAGTATAATATATTTCTAAAGTTTATAGTTCACTTTTTACAAATAGAAAGTTGATAATTTAAAAATATTTACATCAATTCAAATATAAATAAAAATCAACTCAACATTTTGTCGATGGTAAATATTTATCGATTTTTTTGTATTGATATTCTTGAATCAGTAAGAGTATCTTAATTTATTTATTCTTTATCGCAATCTTGAATGTTACACGAAAATTGAAATTTAAGGATATATTTTTAAAATTAAATTAATTCCGAAATATAACAAATTAAATTAATGTACTTTTTTAAGTTCAAGTATTTGTAACCCATTTTTATCAGAATGAACTAGTTACCTACGCATTATGAAAAATATATTATCTGATTCGATAATGATATTATCTGCATATGAATTTACTTTATTGCTACTTAAATAACTCTGTCTATAAGACAAATTGATAGTCACAATTCTAACATAAACATTAGAAAAAGTTGACATAAAAAAATACCGCAAATGTTTCGCTTAATTTAGATTTAGAGTATCAACTAATATATGAGAACAAATGATTGAATTTCTTATCGATACTATACAGTGATAAAGTATTCCAAAATTAAAATACTATTGATTACGCAGTGTACATTTATCTGTCAGTCATTATGTCTACCTATATCTTCGATATTAATGTCTTTCCCGACTCTTCTCTACCCTCTTCCAGACACTGAATACATGCTGAGCTTAAAATTGATCTTTATAATTCTTTGAAATTGTACGGATTGTGTCGATGTAATTTTCTATGTTAGTCTAGACTAGACTATGATTTTTTAGGAAATTTCTCAATGAAAGTTGATTCCGAATACGTAAAAACGTGGCTTATTAATTTTAACTAAATAATAAATTGTCTCAAAATCTTTGTTACAACTGTAGTATCAATGAATATTTTTTAGATGTTTTTTTTACATTTAGTGTTAATTCGTTTTTTAATTGGATAGAGTAACAATAACAATTCATGAACACATGTGTGACTTAATATTCATGAATCTAGATTATTTCGATGAATGGCTTCATTTTTTTTATACCGTGCATTTCATTTCATACCGCTCCAAAAATGGAGTATATAAATGTTTTCAATGTCTTGACAGATTATTTTTCACGATAATTATTTATTAAACAAGTACTCAATTCAATAGGGATCCAGTACTACATTTTCGGATTTGTTTAAAAATCCAGTAGTTGTTGTCATGTAACCCGCATTGCTCGGATTGCGAGGCGTGCATGCTAACTTCTACGCTACCAGAGAGATAATTACTAGAAATACTAGAGAACTAGAAATAGTTAAGAGAATTTATCATTTTCAGTTTAAATTTACATCAGGATTTCTCATTCAGTAGTTCAGTAATTTAACTACAGCACAGTCTTGAGGATCGCGTTTTGAATCCAGGAAATTTGTATTTGATTACCTCATTTACTGGATTTTAAAAATTCATAATTGTGAGACTGGATATCCATTGCGTTGACCAATAATCAGTCAAAATGTGTCTTAAAAATGTGGAAATTAATGAAATCTACTTTTGGAGTGAAAAATCAATATGCTCTACTTTTTTGGCACGGTATGTAAATACAATATTTTTTTCATATTTTGTAAAAATTGGTTAAAATGATATATTGTAATATAACTCGATTTATTCACGCAAGGAAACAAGGAAAAACGAAGAAAACGTTTTCAATATTGTATACAAATTATTGGGAATTAGTTATTGGTGATAATTAACTAACACAAACTATGTCTTCTCATCAAATACAAATTAAGCACATCGGGTATTGTGGTTCTTTAGATAAGTGTTTGCTTGTAAATCACTCCTGATTCGTAGTTCCAAGTTCGTGGAATTAGTTTCCATAGTTAAATAAAAAACCACCAAATTGTTACCGCAAGCTTTTCTCTTTCGTTATATAACAAATCGAGCTTTTTATATTTATTATTACGCAAAGTAAATTGAAAATCTAAAAGTAATTTTGATAAGTATGATGTTTGAAATTCTCTACGAAGCGCAAATAGCACCTAACCGAACCTCGTCATGAATATGGAAAAGAGACTTCTAATTATTTTTTCGACTATATCTGAGCTTATATTGGAGACATATTTTTACATGCGTATCGTGTTATATAGCAACGAATGTCGAGCATGTTTTTCTGTAGATAAATAAAGTTGGTACAAAACCGTGACGGAAAAGTTGAACCATGAAGCGTACTGCGTTGAAATTGGCAATCCACGACGACAGAATAGCGTTCGAATCCGAACTATAAATTTAGCAAAAGCGAAAATCACATTTGAGGCATTTTCCCTTATAATCAAAGAATAAAAAGCAAATACTTACCTACCTTGTCTTACTGTTACTTATGACGCGCGAGCGGGACGGCGCGTTGAGATTCGCGGGAGGCGGAGCGAGATGGGACGAGTCCCGTGCCGACCATTCGTGGATCGATATCCACGACTAAAGAAGGAGATATTTACTGGAGTTCCCAAACTTTCAGACCCCGATCGATATTCTCAAACTTTTACTATTCGGTAGGTGTTCGAGTTTGTTCTATTCCTGTTTTTTCATTAAAAGAAATGGTCCGTTTGCATTCATTTATTCTTAAAATATATACAAGTTTAGCCGACTGCGTAGATATTATTTTTTGTGCAACTTCAGAGTAAATTTTTTTACTAAAAAGGTTTTATTGTAAGAAAATGTGTTTATATATCAATTGTCAAGCACATTTTAAATGTTTTTGCTTAAAAAATATATCTTCGACCTTGAAAAATGCTGAAGAAAAAAAAATATGATTTCACAATAACAACACCTGAATAGTTCAGGTATTATTATATGTGACTCAAAGCTTTCAGAATATTTAGTAATTTAGCAATGAAAAGCTTATGTAAGTTATCAACGACTAGTAAATTCATGTAATATTTCGTAAAATATTATTTCACAATATATTATTTAAACATAATTATATTTATGAAACTCAGACAATGTTTAAATTTACCGCAAATAAAACAGACCATATTTTACTAACATTTTTCAAATTGTTAAATTTATTGAATCAATCATCTCTGATTTGATTTTAAAATATTTTTTCAATGTTGAAAAATGACGCAATATATTTTTTCACCATATATGCTTCAAAAGTAGAGCATATCGATCTTTACAATATGAAAATGGCCACTCTGAATATGCGGAAATGTCATGATATTATTTTTCACAAGAATTGGTTGTGAGATAATTGATCAACCTAATAGACACCCAGCCCTACATTTTTTTAATCCAGCAGATTTGAAAATTGAACCCACAATTTCCGGATCCAAGGTGCGTACGCTAATCTCTGAACTACATTATATATTTTATAATTTTTGTTAGTTTGTAGTATTGAGTTTAATTTAATAAAGTATTTCGAATATCACTTTACGTGATATATTATACATTGGATCCATTTGAAAAAAGCTAAATATGAAAAAATATTGAGTACATTTTAGTTCGAAATACGCAGTAGAATAATATAGCTATGTGAAACGTAAAGGAATCAATTCGTAAGATACTGTCATAGGACTCCTAAATAATCAAAATTATTCATCTGATGCATAAGGACCAAAAAACTCTTTCTCTTGTCTCTTTTATTTCATGGATTTCGATGTCATTCATTGTATTAATGAGTAATGAAGCTGAAAAACCTCTAATTGAAAACACGTCTGTAGCGTTATGGGACCCATAAAAGAATGCCCCAATGGCATATTTAAAAGATTTTTATTGGACAGAATATGTTCATTTTTTATTGTGTATTATTCTCACTCTTACTCATGAACAAAACATGTTTTTAACAAATTTAAGTCTATAACCTGTGTGTATGTATTTAATATTTTAGATTCACGGTGATAACCATAATAAGTTATTGTCATTTTTTTGTTTTGTTCTAAATGTATTAGATATTTTTTACCAAATACAGTAAATTTTATGTCATATTTTACACAATTTTTATTTTAGGCCTTAATACCCCTAACGTAAATGACTTTCCATATGTAAATAAATTTGACTTGAAAATGATTAGTTGCAAATCATCGGCAATATTGCAATAGCACGTATCTCGATTTTTCGACTTAAGCCACATTATAAAGTATAGTTTTATTTTTAACAATCTCTTGTATTATTGGTTTATTTTTGCACTACCACATATGTTTATAAAACGTGTATAAATTGTATGCTAATGCAAAAATCTGCCAACAATACAAGATATTACAAAAATTAAAACTACACTTTACAGTGTGACTTAAGCCAAAAATTCAATATACGTGTTCCTGCATTATTGGCGATGAAATACTTTGTTTTTAAACGACATCCATATAATGTTCCTAATGACCTTTTTGAAATTCTTAGTATTTCAAAATTGTTTTTCCACGACTTCCTGAAACTAATTTTTCTCCACGTGTAGATGCATACGATGAGCAGATCTTTATAGTATAAAGATATTATGTGTTTTCCTATTTATGCTATTTTTGAAAACGCAAAACAAATTATCCTGGTTGGGTTGTTTCTTATATTTAAATGTGGAATAAGAATCGATTTTTTAAGTTTTATTTTAATTAATAAGGGGATGATTAGTCAACAATAGGAACAATTAAAAACCAATTTTACATCGTCAATTATCACACAACCCCTGGCATTTGCGCTTATCGGCCATACTCCCAGTCTGGCATTCCGTTTGCCCGCTAGCCGGTCGCTATCCGTTATCCGTTAGTCGAGCCGTTATCCGTTAGGAGGGACCCTGTCCAATAATTGGCTTCACTTACGAACATGGGTTGTTCTGACCGGACAGACTGCACAGTGGAGTACTTTTACGTACAGCATATAATAAAACAATTATGGTCTCACGCGAGGAGCTATGCTGTTAACAAGCCACTCGTGTGATTTTATACGTGCATTGTATCGAAACAAGTAAGTGTCTTGAAAAGTTTATTTTATGTTTTAATAGTACTATAATAGGTATAAATATTCTATACATCACCACCACTGCAAATTTAAAATGTATTTCTTAGTTATGTATACCGTTGTCAATGCCTGTTTGGTAGAAATGAATTTAATTAGAAATGCTTATCAAACATTCTATCATATATTCGTGACCAAGCTTTTGACTGTCAGAAATATCAAGATGTAACAATGCAAATGACGAGTAAAATATTTTGGTGTGGTACAAGTTAATATACGTTTAACAATTATTAAACTTACCAACTTGCAGCCAAGTTTTTTTCTGAAAAACTCAATTTTTTCCTGTCAATATTTGAAAAAGATCAAATTATTACGATACAAAAATGTTATATGTATAATAAATATAAGTATTGCACAGTAAAAACTTAAATTTTAATAAATATCAAGTGATTTTAAAGTATAAATAATTAATAAACCAATTATTATTAATAAAAACAAGAGTAAAAAAACAAGTATAAAACTTGTGAATAGTGATGAACGAAAGACAATAAATGTATACTATACAAATCTCTCCGAGGTTGATTGGAAAGCAAACTGGCTTCAGCTTTGAAGGTTGCGGTATTAATTACACTGTTGTGAGAGTCTTTTAGAAGATGATCTAGTTACTAACTAATAGTTTGAGCAATAACCTGATAAACATAAGAGGATTAGATGAAGCCTAGTAATTATGACAGTTGATGTCAGTTATCCAAAAATTGAATATTAGCTCGGTAAGTGTTTGAAAGTCATTTTAAATTGAGAAAAATGACGATAAAAAAACAGAAAGATATTTATTATAACACACACAGGAGAAAAAAAAAGAGTGGAAAAATGGACGTTTGTCATTCAAAGGCTATTGTAGTAAAAAACAGTTTTCAGTGAAGTGTGAAAAGCTTTACTAAATTGAATAATTGAGTAGTATTTAGAGTTTTTTTTACAAGCTAATACGTTAGCAAGCAACTGTAAAATATGTATTTCAAACAAAGCTAACCTCATCTTGCTGAAAAATTTTCCCGAACTGTTTGAAATTGGCTGCTTCAATACGAAGGCTATTTAGTTCTTGTAGCATATTTTAAAATGCAAATGTGTGTGTAGATTTGAAGAGCATAGATTGCACGTTGTATATGAAAGGATTTGAAAGCAATAACCCTCGCACGTCTATGACCTAGTGACATCGACTTTGCGCGCCGTGTATGAACAAGCTTTTAATTTAATTTGATAACTTTTGCGAACATCCCACGTGTATTGTTCATGTATTGGCTTTTTATGGCAACATTCATTTTATTGCTGTAGTTGGACGTGAAATTTATTAGAATTACGGTCGATAGGTTTTAGTACGTATAAAAATAATGATAAAGTGAAAGTCTAGAAAGGATATTGTATTATTATTGATCCGATATGAGTTGTTACGCCAGTCCGACAATGAGTTAGCAGACAATTTCAGCATATCAGTACATTAACCTTGCAAACATACTTCACAATTTAATAGTTTGTAGATAATACTTCAAGAACTTTCAACGTTTTTCAGAAAAACTCTGTAACATTTTAACATATATTTTTTAAAACATTTAGACAATTTGATCATTTCAGTATCATTTCGGCTTTAAATATCGTATATTTTCGTATTCTTATACTCTATAATAATATTAATATAATAGAATCACTAAAAACTGACTATTTAAAAGTTGATTGAATAATTTCATTTAATATTATAACATTATATATTTATTTTGTCTACATTTATGTCGGTTATCATATCAATAGTAATGATATTATCGTTATTATTACGTAGATGAATAAAGCAGTTGATTCAATTTTATCTGCAAACATCATCTGGGACTGCCATTTCCTGAATAATAATCCTCTATATACAACCTTCTATTAGTGAGATATTTTATAAATACTTACTTTTTGTGAAAAACTGTAAAAATATCCTTAAGTAAATTTACCCAGCTTTTCCAAATCTAATTCAACCGGGGCCTAACCTTATTTCCGAAGATTTTACATATCGAACTTTTGTTCAGGAGGTAATAATTTTATTGCAATTTGAACTATAACTCACGTGTGTGTGTGCTTACGCAGATAATATCAAAAATTGTAGGAACGTTATATGTTATATAAATTTTGGTTTTCATTTGACCTGAAAAAATATGAATATAAGTTCAAGGAGTGAGTCACTCAGTACTTAATAATCATCTTATAAATATAATCGATAAAGTTCATTTATTTGAAAATGTATTAATTTTTTAATTTAACTATAGATAAAAAGATGTATATTGTCGTATTACTGGCAAAAGACGTTAAAATAAAAAAAGTGAGTTTTGAGATAATCAAGTTATAATGTTTGAGTCACTCTTTTAAATACATTTTACGACAATTTCTATCAAATAATACATTTTATATTAAGAAATTGTCGTAAAATGTATTTAACAGAGTGACTCAAACATTAAAACTCGACTATCTCAAAGCTCACTTCTTTACTTTAACGTCTTTTGCCAGTAATACGACGATATATAATATTAAAATAAATCAACAGTCAATAAGATTGATTTGGAATGATAACTTTATAAAAGATATGAGTAGACATTTTCTATAGAGATATTGTTGTGTAACTTAAACTTTTTTCTTTTCAGAAAAGTGAGTCTTTTGATGTAAGCATCCTTTAATACTACGGCTGCGACGGGTCATATAGCTTATTAGCTTTTTAGATTATCGCACCGTCGCTTTAAAGTCAAAGTTCCACATATTGATGGGAAAGTTCCACAAAGCTGTAAATATAATAACACAATGAATAGGCGAACAACACGTGAACCGCAAAAAGTGGAAGTTGTGCTGTGAACCGCGCGCCTCCGGAAAAGCAAACGCGTTATCTACAAAGGGAAATGTTGAAACAAAATAATATCATATATACTCTGCCGGTTTGTCTCAGGGATATTAAATAATATTACTTTGAAGATATTTTATGAAATTTGAGCCTATTCATTGCGTTGCTATTAATAAAAAATAATTGCAGGAAAAATATTTTAGCGTAGAATTTTGTACAAAAGAGACAAAATCCAGTAAAAATAAGACGGGATTTTAGTTAAGAAATTAATATATTTGAAAAGGCAAGTTGGACGTTTGTTAATATTATTTTGGCTATACCACTTTGATGTATTGCAGTTAGATTTGACTTGGAAAATTTAAAGTCAAATTCAAACAATAGAATATCATCGAATGAAATGTTCTTGAATGATTTAGAAAATATTAGAATTTGGCATTAGCAAGTATTCGCAAAAAAGTTTATTTTTTATTTGCTTATGTTTGTTGATTCACTTTAAGCTGGGACACATTATAAAAATATTTTTAAAAGATACGAAGCAATCAAATTATTGAAATAATAATATTTAAGAAATACTAAAATCATAGAACACACATTATTACTATTTAAAAAGTCTGCCTAAATATGTTTAAGCGAATCAAATATTTAAATCAAGTATTATATGATTACATAAAAAATATATGAATGTTTTATAGATGCCAAATATTATATATAACAAAAATCGTTAATTTTTTTGGATAGAAGATTTACAACGTTTTGCAATTATGTAGGTATTGTATACATTGTGTCTCTCTGGCAGCGTAGAGGTTAGTATGCGCGCCTAGCAATCCAGAAAATGCGGGCTACATTCGTATATCATATCGTATTTTTCAAAATGCAAGAATAGCTGTCCATTGGGTTGAGAAATTGTCTGAAAAATAAATTTTGTGAAAAATAAACTGTCAAGACATCTTCACACTGTGTAAATATATATGCTCCACTTTGGCAGCAAATATGGTATAAGAAGGAGAAAAATAAGTATTTATTTTCAATTTAAACATTCTTCCTGCTTCTTATTGCTACCCGATCTTCTTGAATTTTTCCAATTTATAATAGTATATTATAGTTTTCCAGAATATATTCTTCTAAAATGTTTAAATCAACATTAAAAATCCACGGTCTACATCTTAATATGTTATATATTAAATACATACTTTTTATGCAAATATGAAAATGAGCTGATATCTATTTCACATAAGTTTGAATGAGGCACACATATCCATTCAGCTAATTATCCATCACATCAATAATGACATAAATCCTCGATACGGAATTTGTCGCGGCTACATAATGTAGAGATCGATGTAATCTATATTATATTTCAGCAAACATATTTTAAAATGTATGGTCATTGATGTTTAAAATAGTGTTAATAACTATTTGACACCCTCTTGTTGATTGGTGATTAAATTCGCTACTGAAAGTTCTAATTCCAGAGTTACGTATGATTAAAAACGTAAAAAAAAAATAACTTTAGTGGAACAGTAAAATGTGTCAAGAAAAGTCTTCATATCATCAAGATCTATTATACGTATGATTTGTATTCGTAGCGAACATAGTTTTATATATTTTTTTTGCTTCAAAGTAAAAAAAAAGTCCATTATTATCCCTGGATGCTAGCCAAAATGTGTATGGAAAAACAAGAAATCCGTGAAATACATGCCAATCCCATATATGTTATAGAACATGAATGATAAAAGGTCCAAAGGTCCTACACAGGGCTTAGTATTATTAAACTAGCCATGGCGACCACACGAACCCTGGACAAAGGAGTAATGGGTCATCTAGTTTCGGTGATGTCTATTACGTCACTCGAGTCCAATCTTTTACGAGATGATGTATTACGTTACACTTGTTACGCCCAAATCTTTTTTTATCTCTCAATTTCATTCTACACAACAGCTGTTAATGACAAAATTACATCACTTAAAAAGCAATGTAAATTTATACAACTTAACCTTTTTTTATTTTCATTTTACCTTTTAATAATTAAATTGATTTGTGATTTTGTCAACTTTTGTTACTGTTATTTTGGTTTATCTATCTCGCATTTCACAAAGTGTGCTTTCATGTAATCTATATTAATTACCGGGCTAAGTTTTATTGCATATCTGTAAAGACCAGATTATGTAAAGTGGGGCAAAGTAGGGATCAGTAAAGGCTACTCTTAATGCATCTATAATAAATAAATTCTAACCATATTCGATTGAAATGTAATGCATTTAAATTTCTTCCACAATATAAACATTTACACTGTTCTTATAAGGACAATTCTTTAGTATTTTTCTCAACTCAGGCAGTTTGATTTTTAAAAAATACACATTTACAACATTTAACCTAACATATTTAGTATCTCAAAACGTTTTTTTTTCCCAATTCGGTGATCAACTAAATTAGTGTCGCCATCCATAAGCGATGAGTTGAAGCAAATCAAATTTTCATATTTCTTTTAAACCACTTAGGACCTAGAAAGAGTTTATGGATCTTTCCAAAGTAAAGAGATGTGTTGACAGATGTTTTAAGAGAATTATTTATTGTATAATTAGTCAACGGAGTTCTGCATTTTCCATTTTTTTAAAATAAAACAACTATGTGAATCGAGCCTGTAATCATACTCATAGCGCGCACGTTAACATCTCAACCCCAAAGGATCACATCGCGCTCTAATTGTTATATATTGCTGTTCTAATTGTTATATAATTAATAAAATATCTTAAAAGTGAATGAATTTTTCGATTTTAATGACGATTATTATAAATATTATACTTTTTTTTTGTTTTCCCCTCCACACCCGCTATGCGGACGTATACCGTGACGTAACGAACGTGATCGCTCTTCATAAATGCCAAAAGTGTCCCAGGAGCAACTTCCCAAGACCTTGTTTGGCGTGCACTGGAGTGTGCGTGATTCCTTTTAATAACTAATTATACCGTGTTAATATCTAGTCTTGGCAAGAAAAGACCTTCTTGTTCACCGTAAGATTTTGTAAATTTTATCTTATACTATCTAAGCGGATTTTTTTTGTTATATTGGGTAACTTAGTAATTTTTTCTTGGTTTTTAGTAATCGAATACTTATTTAATTTATTGTCTTAGTTCCATTTATTAATTATAAAATAATTTCATTACGCATTATAAGGGAATAATAACATTTTTTTAAAAAAAAACTCAGCATTATCATTAATTAAAGCTTTTTGTGTGCTTAAAATATATTTCAGAAGAGAAAATATTCTAAAGTAATATAACTAAATCAAAAGTTTTCATTCGATTAGTCCGCCATACAATTGTACCATTAAGAGTGACTAATTTAATCATTGCCCAAAAACTTTGTAAGAGAAAAAGTTGGATTTTTATATGGAACAAATATAACATAAAATATCACGTATATATTTTCATATATTTATTTATCTACACACATTTTCGTCTGTAGTTTTCTGTGATATGCCTTAATGTCATAATATATATGCGAGTTTTAATGTATTTCAGGAAAATATAGGTATATTTGTACAGATTGTATATATATAATATTAATCAAGGCCATAAATAAATGTTTCTTGCATTCAATGTTCATTGACTGCAGTTGTATAGTTGTATTAACTAAATAAAAAAACGTGTTGAACATATTTTGAAAAATGTGCGTATATATATTTTTGATATGGCGTGCAAAAATTGTTTTGTGGGCTTTATAAATAAAACTAATAAATACGACGACAGTCATACTCATAAAGGAAAATCACTCTTATTTGCAGTACACAATCTCCACTTTGACATTAATTCATGCTAATCAAGTAGAAGGGAATAATTTGAATTTTACTTTATTATCTTTCAATTAAAAAAGTTTATCACTGTTTCCACAATAAGGTAGATGATGACACAGACGGTCGAACTTTTTGTGAATTTTTATTAGGATTGATTTTTGGTTATTCTTAAAAGCTTTTGAAAAAGCGGTTTGAATTTAAGCTCAAATTGCTATTAATTGAAATAACTATAGTTAAGAAGTAAATAGTGTGGGATCCACCATCTGCAATCCATTGATTAAATTATACATTTAATATGATATTAAATACAAAGATAGAGTTAAAATATTCACGTTATTTTACAAAAGCTGGAGTATCATTCTACTATTATAAATATATAATTTGAAAATATTTTACATATTGAACAAGTTTAATTTGACTATCTTCAAGATTAAATATGTGTATACATGTTTACAATATCGCAAAATAATTTCTTATGTAATGAACTGTATAAAATTGGGCTTTTTTCAGCTGAAATATTCATAAAATATTCTTTTATAATGTTTGAATTCAAACGATTTATATTGAGCAATTTATCGTTTGAAAAAAATACATTCAGACTTTGAATGTTAGAATTTAAACTGTTACAAAAAATATACATGTTTATAAACATGTTTTGTTACAAAAATAATATGCCAAAATTGATAAAGTATAGCATTATACAAAACATATCTGAAATATTTTTATAGAATGATATTGTTAAATTATTTCTAGTTCAATTTTATTCATATACAAGTTCAGACTGTCAATTTAAGCTGACCTTCATCGAAACATGTTTAAATGCGTCAAGTTATGTAATATTTTAATTATTTTTTTCAGGAGACATTGATTAAAAGTTTTCATTTACAGCTTTTTACCTGTGTAACCTTGCATAGATATAAACACGAATATATTTTTCTCCTTCGTCGATAATCTGACAATATTACCAGCGGAATAAAGCTCTCGTATTGAATGGCCGACGCACAATAAGACGGCCGGAATCCCCGCAGAGGGAAGGCTTGTTTGTGTTTGTGTATATATAATACAGCTCCACTCACCCACCGATGCCGAATCAATATAATATTTGCTGACTTTCTGTAATTTTTTCTATCTCGAGTTCGCTTTTTCTTCTTATTCAGACTTGCAAATCTTTACAATCTAACAGCTGCTTTTGTTTGGAGTTTCCACTCGGGAAAATCTCGCGATGTTTTTTCCGAAATGTTACCGTCATTGTGTAATTATTATTATACCAATAATTGAAACTGGCGATATATTAATAAATTTAATATAATTTATATTTTAAGTTAAATTATATTAGTATATCGACTGTAGAAAGGAGAAGAATGTAACTCAGGTATAACAAATTTTAAAGGAGGCGCGAAATATGATTATTTAAAGATTTTAGCCGAAAATAGAGCATATGGATCTTGAAACATGTCTCTTCCAAAAGTAAAATATATGGATCTCTGCAATGTGGAGATATATTTTAACAGATTATTTTTTACGGGAATTGGTTGCCAGACAATTTTTCAACTCAAAGAGGATCCAGCCTCGTATTTTTAACATTCATTGGTAGATGTGGGAATCAAACCATCTCTCCTCAAGTACAAGGTGTGTACGTTTGCCTCTCGGGTAACGCGGAGATACATATGTATGTGTCAAAGTGTGGTGTGAATGTTTATTCCAAAAATTAAAAACAATACAGATCGCAAACAAAAAAAAAGTTTCCATTTAGATAGTATAAACTTGTGATATCTGAACGTTTCTGTAAAATAAAGGTGCTGTATTTAAAGAAATATTTCATTAAGCACCAGATTGATAGCCCCCGATGACATTGATAAATCACCAGTTTATAAAATCCGTTTCTATACTTCGTTTGTACAAGTGAGAAAATTGGATATTTTTAAATCGATTTAAATTTACAGCTTTTCTTTGTTCTATTTGAGCTTCTATGTATTCTAGTAAAGCTTTTTATTTACTAATATTTACATATACAGTTTATTCTAATAAATTGCAATAATTACAAGCGTTTGATTTTTTAAAATCTATTTGGCTTAATATAGACTTATACCATTTATCAAACAAGGTGTGGAATTTATGGAATTGCTTAAGAAATATTTCAAATATTTAATTACACGTTGAAAAACAATTAAAGACGTTGAAAAAATGGCATACAATTTTTTTGATTAACAAAAAATAATACTTGACGCCTTAAAAATATATTATACAAAACTAAGAAAGAATTTTAACAAAAATAATGAAATGAAAATGACAAATTATTATGATAATCAATTAACAGTATTAAGTCAGTATTAACATAATTTTTAACGAGATAAAGAATATTAAGGAATAATAATTATTTTATTGTGTAGTTTGACTGTTGCGGAATGAAGTTCTGTGAAGTAGATTCTACTTAATAACATATACATCACGATTATTAGTTTTATTAAAGATAAATGATAGCTATATCAGATATAATAGGATGACTAATACCAAGCTAATTTAGTGACAACCCTAGTGGCCATTGATTAAATTAATTAATTTGTACATTTGCGCTTCAACATAATTATTTATCCGACGCTAAGTAGAATTCCAAGTAAATCTTAAGTTAAATAAACGTACCTATTTAGATAATAATTTTATTGATTTTATCGATGAATGCTTATTAATTTATTAAAAGTTTTCGATACTGTGTTACGAGATGATCAATTTTATCGATATGCATTTTAATTATACATAAATGATTTTTAAGATTATGGAGAGTTTCATTATAACTACCTTATAGTTTTGTAGTTTTTGTTTTTATCAAAATTAAGCTTTAATGATGACATGTCAATCGAAATAGATATTGACCAAATAATTTGGTTCATGGAGTGAGAATATTTGATAATTATTCAAGAGTAAAGAAGAAGACAACGAATGATTTGTAAAATCAAAAGTCTAAATGTTTAAAATATTTAGATACTTCGTTGATGGTAACAATAAAATATTATTCACGCAATATATTGTAACATCGAATATTGTATAAAAAAGCTCTACTACAAAATCAACTCGATATATTTGTGCGTCTCCCAAAAATTATGTGGGCTTATTTAAAAATAGGAAGATGACAAATATTCGGATATCACCCAGCCCCAAATGCTGACAATAATATTTATCACTCTCGAATAAAATTGACAAAGCATTTCGCCGACTGTACGTTTATTCGTTTTCACTCCTTTCCATCGTACACGAGCTACAGATATTTTTGTACGATTCATTTTTATGTGCTCCAAAATTTTAACGTTATTTATGTCAATACGCATAGCTTGTTTAATCAAAAAGTAAGCGCTAACAGAAGTAAATCTGGTTTTTGTATTGTTTTGTTATTTAAAGACACATTGATTATTTTGGACCAGCGAATCGTTTCCCATATTTCAGCTTCAATGTTCCGTCTGCTACGACTTTTTCCAATACAATATCCTATTGATAAATGGTGCCAGTTTAATTATTTTCGATCAAAATACATATTGGTATTTTTGATGTATCTAATATCTTTCAATTACAACCTTCTCATTCAGTATAATTATATAATATTTAGAAAAAAAAACTATTTTTAAAAATATACAACGTTATTAACATTTCTTGCTGGTATTGCAACTAACGGTATATCCTGCTTAACATACAAAGTCTAAAGCAATTTTACTGATTTTACAGACTAAATTATATGTTTAGATTAACCATTTGTCGGACCGATCGGCCATTGCGACTTGGTTTCTACGAAGGATAATTTTGTAGCTTTTAAAAAAAT
>JAGVSQ010004483.1:0-19354 GCA_022683975.1 Rhyacophila evoluta
TAATGAATTATACAGAGTTTTGAGTATTGTAACATCTGAAAAGATCCTTGACGTATATATTCGTCATGTGAACTGTGTTACGCACTATGCCTCGCGGATATATACGTCATAAGCACTAAAGGGGTTAATACATTATTTACATACCATCGCCAATATTGCAGGCACATGTAACTCAATTTGATGGTTGAAGTCACTTGGTAAAGTATAGTTTTATGTGTTGCAATCTTTTGTGTCATTACCAAATTTTTGCATTAACACATAATTTGTACACATCTACAAACATTTGTGTTAATATAAAAATGTGCCAATGAAATGTGAGAGTGCAAAAAATAAAACTATACTTCACAATGTGACTTCAACCAACAAATCGAGTTACGTGTTCCTGCAATATTGGTGGACGATATTCATCGTGACCCACATTAATGAAATTGGCAGTGCAATTCTCTGTGGTTCTCCCAACCATGGGCGAGATTATTTTGGACAAGTCCCTACTGCCTTAATTGCATAGAATTCTTCAAGATTCTTCCAATTGTTGATAGAATTCATGTCAACCTGTAATGAGGTATTCCGTTGACACATTACTAAATTAATAAGTGCCAATGAAAGAATTATGCCAGTTTTTTTTATACAATGTCCACTCCCAAAGAGCAGCATATGGAACTACTCAGTGTGAAGATATCCACGCCGAAAGTGAAGTATACAGATCTCCACCATAAGAAGACGTCGTGACAGACTTTTTTTCACGAGAATAGTTTTGTCATACAAATGCTCAATCCAATAGCCATCCAGTCCTGCATTTTTGGATTTTTAAAATCTGATAGATAGGGAATCAAACCTGCATTCCCCGAATTGCTAGGTGCGCACGCTACCAACTAAGTTACCGGAGAGACGAGCCAGTTAGCCCATAGATATAAATTGACACTAACTATATATAATCTGTGAAATTGATATCAACCCGGTTCCTACTTGGCGATTCAAGCTTTCGTGATGGGCGACAGCGAAATTCGAAAATGCAAATTTGCGAAAATAGAGGATTTCATCTAGCAGGTCTAAAGAATTTTACTACTAACAAAGATACACAAGTGGATAGTATGTATAATAAGCTTGACTACCCTTTATCTATGTGGTACGTGCGTTCTTATATTATACATATTTTGTATTTCTGTTCCTCAGTTTTGTGGGTAGACCAAAATACCTACTTCATCATTTATTCATTAAGTATGAACATGCAGCTATTTGCTTGGCGTTTGCGTTTTGCATATTTAAGATGCCCTCTTGCAAAATGTCGTATGGAGATATGGGATTACGCAGTGAGTGCGAGATTATGAACACCGGTTATTTATAAAGGTGTGTAGAAAAAAGCTACTAATCGAAGCCTCTTGTTAATGTGGAAAAACATTTCTTCAAATATTTTGCACATTCAACTGAAGACAACCTTCATGAGATTTTTTTAGGGAGACATATTTCATACTCACAATAAAAGACATGTAAAGAATATTTGTAGTATATTAAAAATATTCCAATATTATTGGTTGATTATGTATGTAAAGAACACTATAAAAACATCTCAAATATTATATGGTCAAGTCTTGATCTGACTTTAATGATACTGCTAGACAATCTGGAACTTACAGAAATAGTTATACTCTGTAAAATAAATTAGAATTGTACTGAAGACATGGTTATTTGCTCTATACAATCATTTTTAATACATTTTTTAGCTATACAAACATTACTGTGATTTAATCATTTCAATTCAATGCCTTAAAGAATTTTACTTCTAACCGTTAAACATATTCTTAATATTGGTATTAGTATAAAGTATATTTTTTGCAATTTAACTGTGGTTTTAAAACCTATAACATTTGAGATCTTATAACATAAAACAATCTAAGTATGTATACAATTAATTGACATGGTGAATATAGTAAAAATAAAATACTTGAACTTAAGTTTTGTAGATAATAAAAAGTCGATGTTTCATCAATTATTAAATGATTTGCAGAGTTGTAAAAAGCACTCTGGATTCTGACCAATGGTGAAGATAGCGTACAGGGTTCGAAATTAAGTTAGCTGGGAAACGTTTAGCTTCTAATATTACATCGGCAGCACTTCACTCACATACAGATGTACTTACATAGTTTGACGTTTCACATACATGTGGCTGTACATATGAAATTTGTTATACGCCCGCTTCAATATAATTAATAAACAAGGATAAGCGAAGAACACAATTGAAATAAACATAGGCATTCTTTTGCATTAGTTCCTTCATTCCACTCTGTTCTTTCATAATAGGCATTGCAATTAGAGCAAAAATTACCGACAAATTATTGATTACAATTAAGTAATGTTTGAAAAAAATGTATTCATAATTATTATCATGCAGTTAGCATACAATTTATAAAAATATTCTCAAACAGCACACCATCTCAGGGTGTATATAAGATGCATCTAATGTCTTCAGACGTCAGCTACCTTAATTTTAAGTTTGTCAAAAACTTGTAAATCATCGTTGAATTACAATGGATTCCCGCCATTGTGAACGACACATGAGTAGTGGCAGGTCTTGGCCTCGTCCGCGTGTATGTCTTAAAATGTCAAACTATGCAAGTCTATCTGTGTGAGTGCTGTGCTGCCAACTTAATAATGTCAAGCTAACTTAACTTCAAATTCTAAACCTTATCTTTGTCGCTAGTTATGAATACAAAGTGTTTTTTTGCAACTTGTCGCCTCAAACATAAGAACTATATTTTTCAGGCGAGTATATCATTTTAATGAAGTATTAAAAGCCATTAGAAACTAAGTTTTCTTAAAATAAAATGTTGCTTAGCACCTATAGAGTATCAGACAATTGATCACTGTAAAATCACATAATTAGATCTGGAACAAGGACAGCTATGATCATGCACTGTCTGAATCCGAAATCGGAACCAGTACACTTTTATTTTTCCGTGATACTGGAATTTTTTTAAAAGTTTTCTTTCCTGAAAAAATTAATGATATTAGTAAATTTACATTTATTATTAATTTAGTATTTTTACAACAACTAAGTTAAGAGATATATAATTCGACTGTGGAAACGAAAAAGGACATAACCCTCAGTTTTTTCAATAATCATACAGCATACAACTTGATACACGTCCTATCAAAAGGATGTAAGCTGAAAATGCCAAATTAATATCTAAATTTAGCTTTTAAGCTCGTAAAAAGGATAGCCAGACAAATTTGCGACCAAGAAAAAGAACTTCCACCATATCGATTTTACTGTTCATTCCTAAGTTATTATTTCCTTATAGTTACTATTGCTTTCCACAGTCGATATATATATATATAGTGTCTAATATTAGATCACATTTAAGTGTGAGGCATTGAAATTTTTGAAAGACTGGATGTCTTAGATAAAGTGAGTGGTGAATTAAAAAAACAGATATACTTAGCACCGGATATCTATAGGTACGGTTTAACTAATGGTATAATGTTGTCAGTCAGTTGGTATCAAGCCACATCATACAAAATGACTTTAAAATAATCCGCTATTAATTAAGCTTGACAGATTATTTTTCACGAAAGTTATTTGTCAGACAATTGCTCAACCCAATGGGCATCCTTCCTGCATTTTTGGATTTTTAAAATCTGATAAATAGGGAATCGAACCCACATTCTCCTGATTGCTAGGTGCACATGCTACCAACTAGATCACTGGGTATAATTAAGCTAGGAAAGAGTAAATAATATAGTAAAAGAAGACTACCTGTTCTGATTTCTTTTAAGAATTCTTCTATAACTTCTATTCTCTGTTTCTTCGAATTCAAAATGGTAGTAAATTTCTCAAATAGATCGTCCTCCATTTTATTTTTCAGTTCCGTATAATTTTTAAATTTATCTACAAGGCCAACCAAATCCTTTGAAAGATTGACAGCCTCTTCTTCTTTTAATGCCAGCTTATCTTCCATAGATTGGTTAATAGTAAGTAGTGTATCTACAAGCAGTTGCATCCCACCTTGAAGATTGGCATCCGTAAGGTTTATAGTACCGTGGATAATTTTAAGGTTTTTTTCCTCATCAACAATTTTTTCCCAAAAAAATTTATCACTTTCTAATCTATATGCAAAGTTTTTAGAGCCATTTTTTTTTGTTAAGGCGGTCCTAGTATTTGCCATATACTCTTCTTTACTGATCGATAAATTTGAGTAGAAATAACTAATTTCATCTGAAGTAAATTTGCCATTCCAATATCCATCATTGTAAATTATTTTAAGGTCAATATTATTATTCCAATCTGCAATAATATAGGCAAAATCGTCTGTATTATTGACTTTCACTTTAGCCACAGTAAAAATTGCTTCTTTTGATATCTCAGTGTTGCAATTTGGTGAAATTACCTTTAAATATAAAAAAAATGTATTAATTCAGATGGCATTTATTACTTTTTTCCACCTTAACTCACCCCTGTGTCAAATGCCACAGTGCTGGAGACCAAGTCTCCAGATAAAAATTTATGTTTTAAATTGAAATTATGCAAAATCTGCAATTAAAACATGTCATTAATCAAATAATTTAAATTAATCCAAGAAATGTAAAAATAATGGCGAAAACAGAAATGCGACATTTCCAGGCAGTTATCATTCATACACTGAAACCCACTGTCCAGCCTCTTTCTCTTCCAATCTGAGACGTAATGACTTTATTCAAATGAATGATCAGCGCTGCCCAGCATACATGCCAACATCATCCAATACACGCGCACATGCCATAAATTTAATGTAAAATAATTACTTCTGTTGATGTTGATAAAAGTTTTTATTTCGTAATGATATTATTGATATCATAGGGGTTTTTATGAGGAAGATATAAAGTATGAAAACCTAAATCCGAAGTACTTTTATTATGTTAGTCACAGAACTTTCGCAATTTTCATGCTTTAATTTGCAGCATGTTAGGCAGCAGCAGTAAATGCAGAAATAAAATATTTTAAGAACTAAGTGGTCTTTAATTAACAGGTAAACATGATAAACAGGTTTAGGTATCTATAAATAGAGCTTCTCGTATTTTACAAAGGCAATATTCAGTTTAAAAAACTGGCTTCAGTATTGCTTTAGAGCATAAGTTTCCAAAGTGGTCGGTAACAACCCCCTGTGGGCGCCGAAGCATTCTAGGGGGCGATAATGCGTTAAAAATCACTTGATGGAATACAATAATTATACACTACGCTAAAAAGAAAGAGGAACTTTGCAAACAGTTTGGGGGGGCATTCAGTCACTTGGGGGGCGTTGGCTCCTTATAGAAGAAATTAAGGCAAGCTAAAGAAACGTGAAAGGATGGTTGTGGGCTATTTTAAGTATTTTTTTCGAAAAGGGTGTGCTAGACCAAAAAAGGTTGAGAATCTATGTTTTAGAGAGATGAAGTGCTGCATGGACAATACACATTGAAACGTCCAACTATACAAGTAATTTATGGATATCGCTTGTTCTGTGACTAACTTGATAATTACCCCTAAAACAAACAATAACCATAAAATACTATTATAAAAAGTCATGAAACAAAATTTAATTACATGATTCTAAATAACATAGAAAAGAACTATAAGTCTTTAAGAAATTAAGTATTATTTCAATTTTAATATTTCTTGTCTCTTATCGCTTTGTGAGTCACTGTATATACTATATATTTACAAATTTATTTATGGCCTTAGTTATATGAGAAATAGAAGAATCTTTAGCTTTCAAGTTTTAAATTTCATTTATAAAGAAAATAGTATTGTTTGGGTTATCTAGATAATCATCTATGTGTGTCACTATAATTATTTTATAGATAAGAGTAAAAATATGACATGTACCGATAAGTCCGTCATTTTGTTCTCGATCACTTTGTTTATCAAATTAATATTGTATATCACACGTAAAATCGTAACTTCAATTTTTCATTCACTGTTTAACTATTTACATAGTCCATATTCTTGAACATTCGAAATCATTTCTATTCTCAGCGAAATCTATTCTTGTTTCGATCCATGAACCCAATAAGCCCGTATGTTTTGATTTTTGACGGGGTTTTGTGTATTTGACAGATAATAAAATTGCCAGACTATTATTGTGCTACTCCCAAAACAAAAATTTATCATACAAAAAAAAAATCCATCAGAAATTATTCCTCCTTATGACGAAAATAATAAAGTATAATATTATTATTATGACAATTTATTAAATTAACCTTTTTATGTCAAATATTTTAACATCAGCAAAACGAATTTTGTAAAATATTTAATTTAACAAATATCTACTTCTTGTTAAACGAGAATGCAAAATTTCTGAATTTATTTATACTAAAATAATACTTTATTTTGAAATAATACTTGTACTCAATAATATGACGTTTATATTACTAATTCATCTGAGGACTTATTTTTTTCTAACATTTTTATTTGTGGAGAATAAAATACCGATTGCCGTGTGAATATTATAGATAAAAAGTTTTCTTTTACATTTTTGTAGTGACGTTGCGATCTTTCTTAGTAAGTTTGGTCTTGTCAAAAACGAGACGGATATATAACGCTGCACGCTTCAGACGCGCAATTATTTGCTGCTCAATGTTCACTTCAAATCGAACAACAAAAAGTTTCGAGTATTTCGACAGTTCAGTTTTGTTGATGTTTATTGCGGGTCGTTATCTGGCAGTCAGGCGTTGAAATTCATATATTCGGGCGCTGTGATGTGTATTAGCTTTATTTTTAAAGCTTCACTGTAGTTTGTTTCATATATCTGTGAAGTGTCAAAATGGTTAGCATAAATAAGAATTTCAATACGAGCCAGACGGTAAGTTAATTTTGAAACGTCTTGCAATGCGTACCTGCATAAGTTGCGCAAAGCTAAGAAGTACTTCGTGAATTACTTTCATTCAACCTTACATTTGGTTTGAGCTGTGGTGATTGTGAATGTAATTGTCACCACTGTTCGACCAATTTGGCGGGTCACGTACTTAAGAATTGTTACATTTTTAGGGTGCAACGTTCTTTAATTCCTCGGCTGATGAAGATGGAAGATTAGTGAACCCTACATCGACCCAGCCTCACCATTTCGTTCCGTTGTCAACGATCCCATTTTCCACAATTCACATAGTGATTTCGACAGCAATTTCAATAGTGGGAATTGTATTGGCTGTAAGGGAACCCGACACGGAACACAAATGTCGAGCTTACTTCATTATGCTGTACCTACACGCAGGGTTCTGGTTTTTTACGCTGGTAAGTATTAATTTAATTTATTTTTGTTTTCGATTAGCTAATTACAGCGACAATAATGTATTCATTGTATCGAAAACTCCGTCCCTAACGAAAGCTACTTTCTCCTTTGTTTTTTCAATAAATTTGGTGTCATTAGGTCGTATTGTTAGTATAATATAAAAAAATAATTGATGTTTTAATCGATATAAATAATAAATAAATCAACCGTTAACTAATTAAACAATTTGAAAACAAAATTGACACTTTCGTACAAATAGAGCTAGAAATGCTTTCATAAATATAAATAATAGATATAAAATTGCGGGTCCACCGTTTTCGCGGAGTTTATCTGTTTCCACCGCACACGTAGATGTTTATTTATCATGTTACAGACAAACCATAATTAATAAACGTGAAGTTACTTTTAGGGTTCATAAAACTCATGATTGAGTAACCAATAGATCAGGAATTTCTTATAAATGTTATTATTCCATTCCATTTCCATCAAAACTCAGAATAAAACATTACATTCCTAACAAAAATACATTACAATACTGCGTCAACTAATTGCATGATATTTATTAATTTTGTATCCCACTACTGCTAAATTCTGTAAATGTGTAACCGCTCAAAAATCAAACTAACACATGGGAAATCAAGGTTAAACAATCAAACGTTGGACATTGTTATTATATTCCTGAATTTCCCTATTGCACAATTTATTTGACAGACTTGCTAAAAGAATCTAACAATTGCCGCTTTAAAATGGCTACACTGTGTTTAAAATATTTGATCGGTAGCTTTGGATCCAACAGATATATTTATATTTGAAACTTTAGCGAATTGTTAGTTTAAAACAGACATTTTCAACAGAGGTGACATTGTAGGTCAGAGGGCAATAGATTATCAATTTTCTGAAGAAAAAAAAACCAAACTATTTCTATAAACATAAACATTATTCGTAAAACGAAATGTACTAAATTTGTAGTCATGATGTAAATATACATTTCAAAAACACTGGAATATTGACTTTGTCAACCAAATAATTCTTTTGAAGTGTTTAAAATTCATTGAGCTCCCCATTTTTACGAGGCATTGAGTTGCAAAAAGTACTCTGAAAGCCTTTTCAAGTTTCGAGTAAATCACGAAAAACTGTTTTGCATGTATGCCAGACATAAAATGTTTTTTTTTCTGCCATTGTCTTCGTATATGTTTACAAATGCGATATAATCTTTTAATTTGTATACAAATAACGTACGTCAAAATATATTGATTAATATGTCTGGAAGCGGTTTTGCAACTCACTATCGACTACAATCGCTTTTAAAACTCACTTGGACAAAATTTCAAAAGATAAAAATCCAGTGTAGGGTAACTTAATTTTGAAATTATATAAATTCATTTTGATTATTTTTCTCATGAAGCATTTTATGAATGAAACACCATGAATATTTAAAATTTTCTTCAATTATACCTCATTGACTTAAAAATATTATACAATCAAAAATATATAGTGAATGATGTGTACAGTGTATTTTTTACTATACGACATCAGTTTGGATACTTTTTGAAACTCAGTTTTCATCCTAGCGTAGTTTCTGCAAGTGAATAAAATATTTTTGAAACTTTCATCCGGCTACCTCGATAGATTTTAATTCAATGCAGAAAATGGTATTCGTATATCATTTTCATAATAAATCGCCCAGAAGACTTTGCAACTCACCGCCACATATACCTTGTCTCCCCAAAAATAAGCCCTACCATGATTTTAAAGAATGGTTTTAATACAAGCCCTACCCCGAAAATAAGACATAGTGAAAAATACAATACGATCTCTCTCTAATAAGATCGACTACACTGTTGCCAACACAGGATGCCGAGGTGATTAAACTGCACCAGCATCGACTTTTCTAAATATCATCTCTCCAATATGATTGTCATGAATGACACTTCATGGGCCAAGGATTTAAAATGACAGTTAAACAAAATGGTCCCTTGTCAATCTACATTGTCTCGACGAGTGCGTTTTCTGTGTACAACATTGATATAGTATCGAGTCTTACATTCGGAGAAATACGGTAATATTTGGTTGATTATGGATTTAGTACAACTATTTAAAAAATAATATATCGATCTAACCATAGAGAATCTAGTAGGAATACATGAATCACGAATAAATAGAATACGAAAATTTATATTTTTTAATTTATTTTTTACGATTTTGTAATTTAATAAGTATAAGGAAAAGGTGAAAAACTTCTGATACCTGCGGAGTTCTTTTTTAAAAATGTATATTTTTTTCTTAGAACATAAAATCGATCTTCCTTCTTCATATCTAACATTAACCCTTTCAGTGTTAAATTATTATTTTATTATATAATACATACATATAAATGCAGAATGTTTGATGACAGGAACACAATCAAACAAATCAAGTAGCACTTCTGTCTGTATTGTTACAGTATATATATATTGCTTTAATACCACTTTTGATTGATAGTGTATGCAATTGTAGATTTGTCTTTATCATATGAATTTGGATCTATGATGAGGCGTTACAAGTTGTTTTAATGGTAAACAACCAGTGTCACAAAATTGTTATCGAAATTTATTTGTTTTGCGGAAGTCTTCATTGTATCATATATACAATAATTTACTCTTATATTTTAATCTTATAAAGCGTTTTAACAGTTTTAAAAAAGTTTCTATAATGCTTGAAAATTCACCATAATTATCATTATTTAGTTACCACAGCATTAAACTTAATACTTAATCAATGCTTTAATTTATTATAACTGTAATGCAATCGATGACATTCATACAATTTTATAAGATAGTAATCGGATCAATATTTGCACACTGTATACTAAGTAAAACCGTCTTACATAGTTCTGCAAATTTTTATTTTGTTTTAAAACTCTTGTATGAATAGAGACAATATTATACACTTTTAAATATTACGAGGATTGTAGACATATCGATTTGATTGCTATCTAGATAGAGTTTAGTAGTTTGATGTATTACTCTATTATTGACAATTATAAAACAGAAGTAACTATCTACAAACTTTGACTCTTCCTCTACTGGCGTATTAATACTCCCGATTGGACATATCAGTGTACATATTTCATAACGAAATTCGAGAACTCCAAAATTTGTTCTCATAAATATAATTTCGAAAATTTCATAGCGAATTAGAAATTTAATTTATAAAATTTGTGTAAGTTTAAAATTAAAAGAATTCCAGATTCAAATCGAAATTTATATATTAGTTTTTCTTGTTCTCCCGTCTTTTCATTTCTGCACATATTAAAATTCTCGCAAAAAAAGCCAGTCGAATTCTGATTATCTATAAAAATTTTGGCATAACAAACTAATCGCTGTGCGCAGTTCCAGTCCAGGTTGGAGAGAAAAATTCAGTCGTATTTGTCGTCCAAAATACAAAAAAAAATCTTAAATGGAATATAATTAAGAGAATGGCGTGCGAGAATTTTTTTCCTCGTCCGAGTCGTCGAAGAGTCCGTATATTCGTTTTTGATTTTGATTCCATCAACGAGCGTGGATACCGAGCGAGAGTTCTCAATAATTCATTGCAGGCAAATTTTGTACAAAAGTTCGATAAAGACACAGGGATATTGCTTTAAATGATCCCTGTTTCCTTGAACCAAATTTTAGCCGACAACACAATAATTTAATTTAATGATATATTTAATGTAAATTTAAAATTTTCATTTCCTGTACTAATAGAAGTTTTGTACAATAATTCTTTTATATATATTACCATAAACAATAATTAATTTACTATCATAAATAATCTGTTTCTTCTTTAATCGAATTCCGAAAAATAAATATTTGAATTTCGAATTTTTTTATTTTGCCGAAAATTTGAAATCCTGGATTTAAAAAGATCCATCTTTCAATTCTTTCCACTTTTAATCTGGGCCAATCTTGTTTTGGATATAATTATTGCATAGTCTAATAGAACTTAATTTGCAGTGAATGTGTTAAAGAAATTATAATATCAATTATTGTGATTAAATTTTCTGAATTTACCAAATAAGTAATTATCTTCTATTGTCACTTATTATAATTAAGAATGTAAAAAATATTTGATTATATATTGATTAATGCTGTTGTGAAAAACGCACAAAAAATACAAACACATAAGGTTGCATTTCTAAATGAACCTTAGACTCATCAAGGATAGCAATATTCGCAATAAATATAATCATGCTTCACGGAAATATCCTTTTAAGTATGACTTCCTTACTTATCAAATACTTAACAACTTCCACGTTTCTATAATAATGCTACTTGATGCTTAAATATTTAATTCGAGGTCTAGATTATCACAGTAATGGCTAAAATAACTGACGAATTTATCTTGACAGCAAGTCTGAAATATCTCATGACGGTAGAAAGCAATTTATAAATTAGCAAAGTAATTTTTTTCTTAAACCATAGTATCTAAAAATTGAGAGCCATCTCTTGCGTTATATAAAAAAATGGGTAGTCATTTTTTTGGGTGAATATTAAATTACAGTAGAAGAAAAACTAAAAGAATTATACCTTTAATTTTATACTATCTCCGCTCGGAAAGTGGAGCATATCGATCTACACTGTATGAAGGTGTCCACTTCAGAAATTAAGTTTATCTAGATTTCAGCAACGTGGAGACATGTCTTGACAGTTTTTTTTTTACTAGATTTGGTTGTAAACAATTGGTCATTGCTAAATATATAATTATTCAAAAGCATATCTTTTATGCATGTGTTACCTTACCTATCAATGTTATTTGGTGATGGTATTTGAAAGTTGACATTTATACAAATTACGTATTGATTTATTACATAATTTACATCTATTAATTTCCTGACTGTTTTAGTTGAATGGTTTCATTATTAGTGTTATGAGTTTCAAAAGTGACTTCACTATTAATCTTTATAGTTATCTAAACTTCAACAAATATTATTCAAGTGTGTAATTAGTTTACAATAATTTAGTAATAAACAAAATATTAATATTTAACCCTTTGACTGCTAAACAATGATATCTTGTCATTATGAATGATTGTTTTGTATATTTGAATCTAAATTTTTTCAAAATATTACGCACAGAGAATGTGGATTTGTCTCCCCGATAGCCAGGAGGTTAGTGTGCGCACTTCGGACCCGGAGAATGTGGGCTTGATACCCACATCTGCTGGATTTTTTTGTAAAATGCCATACTGTATATCTAATGTGTTGAACAATTGGCTGACATCCAATTCTCGTGAAAAAAATCTTTCACAAGATGTCTTCACACTGTGGAAATCCATATATTCCATCTTCTGGTGTGGACATTTCTACACTGTGAAGATCCATATATCCAGAAGTGGCCATAGTATAAAGGGTCAAACTTACTTAGCGATACAAAATAAAAATTAAATTATTTGTTTTTTTATTCTTTGTACTGTGCCCGTTCCAAAAGTGGAGCATATGGATCTGAATAGTGTGAAGATGAGCTCTCCATAAATGGAGAATATAAACCTCCGCATTTTCAAGACTTTCGTTGACAGATTTTTTTTCTTGAGAATTGATTATCAGTCAATTGCTCAACCCATGGTTCGTTCAGTTCTATCTTAATTTTTTTTTAAATCCTACAGCTGTGAAAATCAAACCAGCAATCTCTGGTTCTGAATAATGTATGCTAACCTCTCGGATACTGGAGAGACATTATTTACCTATATTTCAATCTCATATAATTCATATTGATTTGAAATTTCTTGTATTTTAATAGACTTATCAGTGCCATGGAGAAAAAAGGCACTAACTAAAAATTTTGGTAGAAATGAGTTAGACTCATCAGTACATAATTTTAAACTCCTTATCTATAGACAAAATCAATCACTAATAATTTAAGCGCAAAGAAACTGGTATTGCGAATAATTACTAGACATATTTTTCGTTTTTTTTTTATATCCTTAGGAAAATACAGATCTGATTAATTTAATCAATTATTATATTGTAAGACTTAAAAACCATTGAATACAGCCATAATTAAAAAAAACTTTTATCATCACACACCAATAGACATTTAAAATTGCTATCACAAAACACCCATTATCTCAAAACTGTCAATTTGTTCGTGACTTTTGGCCCTTTCGTGACGATTTATGTATTTTAATCTTATATAATTTATATTAATTTGTAATTTCTTGTGTATTAGTAAACTACTATTATTAATATTCTGACTTTTTGTCTTTAAAAGGACAAGGTCTTATTCCAGATTAGTGTGTATTTATTTGTATTGGCTTTTAACTGTTTTTGGAGTGACACCTAGTATTGATTCACTCTATATTTGTATTTTTTTGAATAACTAGTTTTATCCACAGAAGTGCAAACTTATTGTCCTTCCTATCCTATCCTTGTATGCTAATGTTCTTAATACATTATTTTGTATATCTTTGACACTAGATAATAGACTACATCCTGAAAAAAGCACATCACAGCCTACGAGTGAGTGGATATTTGGAGTTCTATCAGAAGACATACACCCTACACAGGGCCCCCATCTATGTAGTCTCACTGTGGAATGCATTTTTGCTGATCATACAGACGGCATCACAGCATTATTACCCGGATGACTTCTCCAAGCAGTGCATCAAAGACGGAGTCATTACCCCTATATCATATATCACTGGATTCATTTGGGTGGAGACTTTCTTGCTTACTCTGATTCACGGACAGTATATAAGTGAGTAATTTAAATTTATCTTAACATTAATTAAATCATGTTTTATTTATTAGTTCTGAAAGCTAGTACATCAAGGCACAAGCAAAAATGTGAGACATTACATTTTAAATTTACACTCGTACTGAAGACTTATATTATAATATAATAATGAAGGTCTTCAAAGTTCTATAAACACGCATAATCATGTTATTGGCTATGATTTTTAAACTATTTTACGACACAATAGTTAATTCCATTCTACGAGAAATATTCTGCTATGAATAAATGATACTAATTTTGTTTGGTGATTTTCTATGTAACGGTGATGAATTACTTGCTGGCTATGGTTTACCTCTTTGGTGAGTGCTGGCGAAGAATGTATCCGATGCTACGATAGTTATTGCTGTTTCAAATAATATTTACATCCTTGTCTTCACGATTAGTACGACTTAGTTTCCATGAGGAAGAATTTTCCAGACATGAAAAAATTTCAGGTATTTTAGGGCAAGCGAGGAAGTATCTTATCGAGTGTCAAAAGGTTTTATCAGAATAGAAATCTTGCACATATTAGTGCACACCGAACAGGATGTATCCTTGGAACACTCCTGGCACCTTCAAGTGCATTCTGCATTCATAGTTCCACGGTATATGCTTGCATAACAGGTATAAAAGTGAAAAGCAAGCAACGTTTATTAATTGTTTAGTTAAGTTCTGTGTTGAGAAGCACTGCTCTAAAATATGAAAATTTTATATCACATAACCACTTATTGTTACCGCCTCTTTATAATGACAATTGATCAAACAAGAGTTAGTGAATTAACTGTCTTATTATGTTTCCATATAAATAAACATCACCGTGTTTACTTTTTCTTAAATACACAAACAGAAATAATAATATTATCATGCTGATAGTGAATAATTCTTTTCTATTGGTTCGGGCCATAGATAAGCTGACCCGTAGACAATTTATCATCGTAGAATAACTGGTATGCGATACATAAACATTCGAGCAAAGAGTGTATAGTGACATCACTCATAACTTCTATATATTGTTATAATAATATGATAATTTGCATGCAGTGCAAATATTTATTTCGAAGATGCAAATAGAAAGCTATGGTTGTAATTAATTAATTAATAAACTCTCAAACCTGAATGACTCCATCATCAGCAAAATTTAACAATTAATGTAATTAGCATTCTTCTTCTCATACCACAAATCTACATGGATAATTTGCCTCATCTAAAATCTGCTTCTAGCCAAGTCTATTCAAAGCCGTTTCTTTTAGCTTTCGATGCTGAATATCTTTAATTTTAAATCCTTTCTTGTACAGTAACAGTACAGTATGTTTTTGTATGTGTCTCCCATTCTGACTGTTTCCTTAATAGCTTCGAAGATACCACGCAGCCAGAGCTTTAAAAAATATTTTGGAGTCCTTCGCAAATATCAAATATGACACCTTTTTTTGTTAACAAATCCACAGTTGAAAATGACCTGCGTGAATGGGTACTCACTAATGTTCCTATCAAGCTAAGGCTTTGAGCGAAACTCTTAATAAATCAATTATTAATATTGTATTTTTCGTCATGAGAATGTTCAGGTTTTGCGCCTTTGGCAAGTATCCCTTTGCCAATGCTTTCCTATGGCCTTCCATTCAGAACATTACAGTGTATGATGCATTATTGTTTCAGAAGAATTTTACTTTCTTATCGTATAGTTTTTCCAGGAATCGCTGTCTCTGCAATCACGTATTATTCTCAAATGCATGCTTGTGAACGTGTTATTCAGTGCGTAAATATTAACATATATCGTTGAAATGTGTTCAGATGGCATTATTTTTTATTGCAGTTTTGTTTGCTAAATTTATATCGACGACTTTTTTAAAAATTGCATTCAAATACCCATAGAAATAGCATTAATTACACTGTATTATAATCAATCAATAAAACTATGTCTTTATTGTGATCTCAAAACCATGGTTTTGATTGGTGGAATATGGTATATATCCCATTAGCGAGGTTAAGGATCAATCAAAGATACGTGCAAAGCTGATATACGTTTTGTTCGCGGCCATTAGAATATGGATTTCAGTTGAAAATAAATGGTTATCTATTTTATTTGCACAATAAAATTTACTTGAATATTTAGACAAATTGATGTCAGTCTCTGATTGATCATTTAAGTAAGAAAACTTCTGATGGCTTTGATAACTTTGAGAGAGAAATATTTAAAGATTTTCTATTCTTAATTAAGTCTGGGGTTCACAGTGTTAATTATTTTAGCCTATTTTTGCCTTGCTTAATTTTGTTATCAAACTGTTCAGCAAGCTGATTTTACTGTTATTTATTTATGTTAATAATAATAAAATTATTTTTATATGTATTTAAATTGATTACACAGTTATAATTTTGTAGGTCAAAGGGTTAAGTTCAGCTTATTAGAGATATAATGTTTATTATTATTTACAAATATACAGTCTTAGGTTTTGTATGCACTAAGGAACTGACGTCAATTGTTCATGACTATCTAACTTTCCTCAAATCAATTATTTTCCCGCAAGCATCATTTGCTTTGTGAAGACCCAAAAGTGATTCACATATAATATTTAAAAAATAAACTGCACTAGTCATTTTTGTACTCATCATTTTCCCACATTACCTAAAACAGTGATTTCTAAACACACTGGGCTCACCATTGCTTTTGAAAGATGTTTTTTTTTCAACGTCTCCTTGGGAAATGTATTCTAATTACTCAATACCTATTTAAACACTATATATGTAATATTCTTGGTTGCACAAATTCTATTTGCTGCCTGCCAAACTTACCGTACTGAAAAATTGATCGATTAATATATGAATTTGGTTTCTTTATTGATTTGGATCTAATTAAGTTAGTCCCAAATACATTATTAAGCCAACAGCACTATTCACACATACATTTGCATACTCTGATGTTTCATGTAGAGCATGCGGACGATGCAGAGTTCGTCATTATCGATAGGTTCAACGCGCAGCGGTTTGAAAGATTTTTTGGAATGCTCATGTCTAAATAAAGAAAGTTTCTAAAATAAAAAAAAATAGTGGATAGGTTTCTTTGTATAAAAATTAATGTATATCAAAAAAAAATTCATTAATGCTTGTTTATTGTATTTTAATTTTACTAAAATTATTCACTATCAGACAATAAACGAACCCATTTATGAACATTCGGTATGATATCGCTTTCATCATTTGAGATATAAACCTTGTGTCTTTTCAAATTTTCGAGTTTACTGGTTTTAACCAAAAAAATTGGGGGGTGTAGCACCGTGTTATTTCGAAACAGTGTCAAAAGAGAGTTTGGTGTTGTTTCATAGTTTGAATTGCTTCAACCATATATATATGACCATATTATGGTTTTTATATTCGTATATAGTTAAGTTTTATATCACTTATCTAACATTTTTTTAGTCGTGAATGTCACGGAAATAGTCATAATTGGTCTATTTCAATTTTAACAAACGTTCTAACTACATCATTACAGTAAATGTGGTAAACTAAAGATAAGAATAGAAAAGGATGTGACATTTTAGTGATTTGTAAAGTCTGACACAGTCTAACAGATTAGAGTGATATAGAAACCACTTCTCACTACAAACAATGTATAAAACTTAACAAGCAATTGTATTGGACAGGGCTAGCCAACTAACTGAAATCTAATCATTGAAAAACAATTTTCATTCAGTCCTTAATAGTTTAATATAAATTAAAATTATTATCGAATATCCCAGATTCACTATTTGAAAAGTTTAGAAACAGAAATTGTACCAAAAGAACCGTTTAATTACTGCAGTGTGATCGAAATATAGCTATGAAAGTTACAAAAAAGATGATCCAATTTACACGTTTATTTACATTTTGATATTCATCAATGGGGATAGTTTGGAATCGGATAAACTGATTATGTAGGTAATATTGCTTTTCTCACAGTAGTTTTTGAAGAGTTTTTCACTAAAGAACTGCTGAAGATGATTTCATTAAAATGGAGAATTCGAAGTATCCATATCATTGATGGATTCTAATTGTTTACATCCAAACACAACTTCCTTTATCGAGCCATTCCTCAAGTATAACAGATTGTGCAGCCAAAATGACTGGTGCTATTGATGGAGCCTCGTGCTTTATTCTCTTCCTTTTATGATCTAATTCAACCTGTCAATAAATTCTCCTTGTTGCTGTTGAATGAACGAGCAACATCCTGTTGATATTTAAGTACTTTTTTGTTCAAATCCCAAATTTGTTTTAAGTAAAGATAAGATAAGATGTGCTTGTGTATTGTGACTTTCATTTTGAATAATACACAATACTAATGGCAAAATGTATGTCAGGCATTACACGAACAGATAAAAAATAAAATGAATCTATTAGACACTGACTAGAATATTTGATATATTTATGTGTTAATGAAGTTATTTACTAAATATTAAATATATGTCAGTAGCTTTCAAATAAATTTATTTTTTCTTCTCTCTGACATTATCCTTTATATGGTGCACACAGTCATCATGCAATGTCTCCAGGATTTTCTCTAAACCTGTCACCATTTTCGCCTCCATGATAGCATTCTTCCACAACATGTATTTTATGAATAGTGCATAGATAGTCATCTAGGATGCTGGAGGCAGATAATGGCCCTCCATAACCAACTTCAGCATGAATCCTTATCAGTTCTAGTGTCAATATCTTTTAACACAATATAAAGTTGCTTGATTCATTACCTATTCATTGATTAAATCACAAATGTATATTTATTTAGATATAAGGGGTTCCCAATGAGCTGTATAATCGATGGATAACCATTCCTTTTCATAATCTGTAATAAGTTATATTGTTGACATCCATGTGCTACGTGCTTCCAACGAAAACATTTAATATTTGTTTTATTACTGATATTACAAAAATGTTATTATCACTGTGTTTATCACATTTTAATGTGTTTAAAATTGTAGAACATTCGATATCCTTTGCAATTTGATAGATAGTAACGGATACCTTGCCCAAATATGTGTTATTTTGTATATAGTCAGCAATTTGTTATTTTCGTAGTTTACAATAATATTTATTATCACTTGTTTTTGTCCATGAGCTAATCAAAGAATCAGATACATATTCTTGATTACAATCAAAGGAATAATCACATAACATGATAATTACATATGATTTATCCAATTTTCTCTTGTTATATTTGGACTAAGTGACACATGCCATTGCAGATAATGAGCATAGCCGTGTCAAATTTTTAAATATATGTAATACAGGAAGCAATCATATTTGTTAGTTGAATATAAATGTTTTAAATATAGTAAATTTCAATAATAATTGAGTCAAATTCTAAATTATTTAAAACTGGTAAACTTCCATATGTGAGATCACTGTTAG
>JAGVSQ010004484.1:0-15156 GCA_022683975.1 Rhyacophila evoluta
CAAGTTCGAAACAAAAAGGGACCCGGGCAACGCCGGGTACTGATCAGCTAGTACTAAATAATAAATTAATTAATGACAGTAGGTACTTACACAATCTTTCTCAAGCTTTACCTTGATGGTAAGCAATGAGGCAACGTCTAAGAGCGTCGTTTTAAAAAAGGCGGTAGTTTCGTGAAAAGTATTCATTTGAATAAGTTATACAGTAATACATAATTTTATATGTAATTCATAAAACTGTATGTTGTCTATATAATTGCAAAATGTATTTTTCTCATTTTCATACACGTGCCAGTGATGCGTTTTTTTTAGCTGATAGTAATGATTCAATTTGAAAAAAGCCCATTTAATGATTATATCATTCAGTGAATCTTACGTCTTCTTTTTTACTATTCTCATGTATTTATAATAATATTTCTGAAGATATGCTTACTCGGTCACTAAATTGATGGTGATATTAGTGGGTTATTTTTTCGCTACGTTTTGTATATGGTTACTCGTTGTTAAATCCGATATTATCCGGGAAAAAAAATATCCGGGTACGTTACAGTGAATTTATGTCTACAAATGACATTGATATCAAGATGCCTTTTCTATCCAATAATCGCCTATTCATAAAACATTGAAATATTAAGTATTTTTTTAAGCAGTATCCGCTCCGAAAGTGAAGTATATGGATCTCCCTAAAAAGATGTCTTGAGAGATTATTTTTCACGAGAATTGCTTGTCAGACAATTGCTCAACCCAATGGGCATCGAGTCTTTCATTTTTTGTGTATTCAGTGAGTAGTTTATTGTGAAAAATTACTGTATTTTTGATAACCACTTAAATTAATTCAAATACGACTGTTGTAACTTTGTGAATTTGTCCATTCTGACTGTATTAAATTATATCAGAAAATAGCACCAATCCAAATTAATGAGACAGTTGAAGCCTATCAGTTTGACTATTGATTAAAAATAATATTTTGCCGTCAAGTTTACAGAACTATTTTTCACAATTCTAGACAAAGAAATAATTATTCCATCACTAATTGCGTGTTATCAGACACTTACTATCTTCATATTAGATGCAATTCTGACTGATCAACATGCTAGATATTTCAGTTAATTACACCATTTTCTGAGCTCGGCGCCATAAACAATCATTAATGCCTTATTGGTACTTAACAAAAGTTAAAATGCAGATGTTTTATGCGGGGTGAATAAAACTAAACAATGGAATCGACAATAATAATTAGTTTTAACCGTCATATTATATCATGAAACTTTTAGCTATTTGAGTAACATTGAATAATTGTTTTCAATACACACCTGAAACTGTGTATATTGTTGGTTAAATATGTATCGTAACTAATAAACATAATTCATTAATATTGGAAGCTAGAAAAGTGCTATTCAATCTATTTTAATTGAAGTAAGTATGTTTTTTAGTATCCTTTAACTTTAACATATTGCAACACTAACGTAAAAAGTTTATCGTATTGTTTTGTCTGGCGTTCTTCACGTTTGAATTATTTGTTCTTTCGCAAAAATCTACAATCAAAATTGTTGTGTTATATAGAATTCTGAATTTCTAAAGTTGAATACCGTAACCTATTTATCCAATTTCAAAAAATAATATTATATTTACAATCACGAAGTTACATCGGTTGAAAAGCTTTGTGTTTGGAGAAATGCGTCATCTTATTTGACCTATCAAGTATTCTTTGGAGATTTTCATTTACAATATTTAGGAGAGTTTTCTCTTATTTTTTTGGCTACCGGTTTTACCGGTACACATAGCTATACGTGTTATCATCGCGTTATATACATAATATATTGCCAAATGTAAAATAAGCTAAGCATATAGCTAAAAGTATGGCACGAAAAATGTATGGCATATTAGAATACATAAAAACAAAAAGTGCAAAAAAGCCGTTTCATATATACTTATGTAAATGTTTGAACGCATGAATTGATGGATTAGAAGAAAATATTCATTTAGGTTAATAAAACAGAACTTAATTATTTTAATTATGTATGTATGTTTCATATGATTAATGTGCAAAAGTAAACCAACAGACTAGTATTCCCAAAAGAATCTAAAATAAATAAATCAGAAACTTCATGGTTCAAAAAAAGTGATTGACTTCCTGCAATAATGCAGTTATTGTATTATTTAATCGATTTGGAATAAAAACATGTACTCCTCTTTTTAAAACCTTTTTTTGCGTGGCTAATTAATTAAGTAGCTTTGTATAATAGGGATATGTAACAAATAAATTATTATTTGGGTGTTGCATGTTATCGATTAATAGCTTGATAATCATCTATACCAACGTAAAAAATAATTATTATAATTACAATTTAAGTATTTAATATTATGCTAAAAACAATTTTCCTGTTGTAATAATAATTGAACGTTTGCAATAAATATGTAAGCGGAAGAACGCAATAGATATGCTTCTGAAATAAATCAAGAAAGAAAATCAAAACGTACATACTCTGAAGAAAAATGCATTTAGCTCCTAAAGCACCGGATATTTCAAAAACGATTTTAAAATTAAAAATACTAATGAAATAGACGGAAGGGAGTTTTAAAAATAGTGTATGTATTTATTAATTGTATGGCTGAAAAATTTTACAACAAATATTTAAATTTTAATAACTCACGACTAAGTAAATGTCATATTTTACAACTCAATTTTTGTGACTATTATTAAAGCCATTTATTAAGATCGTTGTTTATTATTAAATTTTATAAATGCGGACGTATATCTGGTGATTCTCGATGTCTAACAATCCCATTTATAGATTATAATTTTCATTTTACGGCATTGGACATCTTGTAAATAAATACCTATATTATATTAAACGTACATAAACTTCTGAAGATCAGTAATATCATATAATTATTTAACAATTAATTATAATCATTCATCTGTTTTAAAAGTGACAGTTGTATGCAACAAGAAATATATTATTACAAGTTGAAATCAGTACATAATTATTATTTGTTCTATTTTTAAATTAGTTTTTATTTAAATAGATTGTTTTCATATGAAAAAATTACTGATTTTCAATTGTTTCGTCGAACTTTTAGTTCTTTGTTTTAATTTGCGTGAGTTTATTTTTACATAATATAATAAATATCGTGAATTTAATTGCCGCAGGCTCTATAAATGCGTAGTGGAGATTGGATTTTTTCAAGTGTATTTTGAAATAAGTGTTCTTGTGAATTAGCATAGAGAAGATCACATGTAATATGAAATATCACGTAGTTTTAAGTAATTTTTTACTCTCGGTCTCAACTTAATTTTGATGTATGTATTCTGAAAAGTGGCTTCATTCTTAGTAATTATACTTAAATGCAAAAATAACGCAATTTTATAGTTTGTAATACAATATGGTATAGTACTTTCCGAAAGAAGGAAGAACAATATTTTTTACTCTTTTGAGTTGAATAAAATATATTATATTACGCTATTAAACGCTATTATGAATAGTAATACATTTTAAACATAATAAACTATAATAAAATATGTTAAAAATACTTCTTAGTGCTTGATTTTTTTATAGATTTTTGAAAAGAGTTGGATAGTTAGTTTTGAAAGTGATTAATTGTTCGACAAGTTCAAATAAATAAAAAATACAAAAAAAAACATTGTCCAATTCTATTAAGATTGCCACGCGTTCAATATCCTTAAGGTCAAAATATACTTCGTGGACTGAAAAGATGTGTTTGTTATACATTTTGAATCATATCCTTGGTAAGTTACTTTTTTATATACGCTCAACATTCAAGGCTACTGAACTCCCGTATCAATAATTATTAATGATTGTAATTTTTAATACTTTTCAGCATGGCCTCTGAAGGCTTAAGCATATTAAGCAGTTATTTGTTTAAGAAGAGATTAGACTTTCGTCAAACGAATACCTATTTTAAATAGTTATTATGTTACAATTTTTCAAACTAGAAAATTAGTTGAAAAAATGGAATCGGCGTGTAGCCGAGATGGAAACTGTGTTCTTAATTATAATATTGGGGATAGTTGAAAATTAGAACGTATGAGGTTTATAGCAAAAAAACAAACCTCATAAAAATATATTTCCATACATCGTAAAAATGCGAACGAATATTCCCGAATTTTGTATAAAATAGTAATTCATCTATTGTAAGATAAAAATTGTTTAGCTTTATCAAATCAATAATTGCTATGCGTAATAAATATTTTTCACAGTGTAATTGTTTGCTTGTAAAAAAACATTAGGAGTTGTTGTCAGTCAATTGTTTAAAGGATTCTTAGTTGCAATATGAAAAAAATGCGTCGAGTATGAAAAATTATTGTTTGATATTTTCAATTTAAAGTAAAATATTATTTTAGGTTTGAATTAACGCTTTATATATATGTTCTGGTCCACGTGGAAGATTTTTTTAGTACGATGCAAGTCTTGAAAATGCCGCCCCTCTTGCGCGCCAAAAATATGTTTTACGTGCTGGTCCTGGTTTCTCGTTTTTTTTAAGTCTCGCCCTGCCGTATCTTGAAATTTTTGCTTTCGTACATTTGTATAGAATTTTTTGTTCGTAATTTTTATTTTCGGACCTAGTAGGTCACATTTTTCAAAAAATCGCGCCTTCTCAAATTTTCGCAAGCTCAGCGAACTGGAGCATTTGTATTTTTCGCCATTTATGCCGATGCCGCCTGATGCAGCCGAATCTCTGTTTCATAGCACGATAGGGCCCTGTATTTATTTTATAAAATCCATGGGGAAAATTTGAATTGCGGTTTCAAGTTCATTGTATAAGGCCAAGGCTACAATAGATACCGCGGCGGCAGAGCGACAGCAGCAAAGCATCTGTAACAGAGATGCAAAATAATTATAAATAGATAAATAAGTAAGTAATCAGCAGCGCGATAACACATTGTCGCCACAATAACTTTATCACTTGCCCACTCACCTATTTATAGCTATTTTGTATCTCTGTTACCGACGCTATGCTACTGTCGCTCTGCTGTCTTGCTGCCGGCTTCATGTTTTAAATTCTAATTTGACAAAACTAGTGAGTTGGAGCACAATTTTTTAAAAATCGAAAACAACATAATTATAGTACACTTTTGATGTAGTAGACGGTATTGAAAACAAACTTAATACAAATGAAAACATTAGAACAATCGCACTAAACATTTGCCATAATTAGTATATTTTATAGTTTGCGTACACGTCATCATCCAAAAAAATTTGGAATTGTGGAAATCATAATATTTCTCACCTTATTTTTTTTTTTAGCAGTAAATACTGAATAAAAACATTTTTATAAAACAGAAAATAAATAACATTGTGTGTATTTTTCCGTCCAGGAACTCGTCCCAAGCGGCGAACAGTAGCAGGCATGACATTTTCACACGTCATTTCTAGAAAAAGTATTTTAAAAATTGATAATTAAAAAGATACTTTCATGTAGCCAAGTATTAAAATGAATTCGTTACAAAAATATGAATACAGTTAGTTTGAAAAAAGAATAATTTTGAATCTATCACAAGTAAATCGGATACCTAATAATTTGAAATAAAAACTTCTACCTTGGTTAGTTCATTAACCGATTATAGCAAGTTTTTTGTAATTGATAGATTACAATGAACGCATACATCATTGCGACCATGACTATGTACGCAGGCACTTGTTCCCAAATATACAAACTGTAAAACTGTTTGTTGAATTGATTGTAACGAGCCTGTTGCTAATTTATAGCAAAATATATGTCTGTCTAAATATAGAGACTATAAATAAATTTGCGCGAATGATATACAATTTTTTTTAAACGTAGCACCTAAATTGCTAAAGCAGCTATGGGAAACGGGATTCGATCAACGTGCCAAATTACTACTTATATACAGGACGAATCTCTTTGTAGAATTTTTTAGCATCTATTTGTGGATCAATATTTTGTTTTAAACAAAATTATGTGATTATTTTTTAATTGCAAATATATAATTTAGTAGGTTTGTCATCCATACTCTTAAGGAGAACAATATGCTTTAAGCCAATTTTAAACTCGTAATTCGTCAAAATGTTTTTTGGTTTTAAAGTTCATTTTTTCATCTCAAAATATTCGTTATTCTAGAAATTTCATTGCTTTGATACTTTTAGTTGAATAAAGATACAATTTAATATATTTATCATATCTTGTACATTTTGTAAGAAATGTTTCAATAAAATACAGGCAGTTTTAATTAAAATGGTATAATTTTTTTTACACAGGCTTAGAAAAAAATCTATTTTTAATTTTTAGAATTAACCTTTTGGTTCATATTAGTTTTAATTTTTTTATGTGGGGCTGGTATGTTGTTGATTGGATACTTATACGATAAATAACAGTATGTAGTATGGATACAGAAAAAACCTTGAGGCCAAGTTTGGCACGAGTGCCATAAATTTGCTACATCTGCGCTTGTGCATTCAATCTATTTAAAGTATTAGCAACTCGGTAGTACTATTTCCATTAGCCGATAAATAACAAAATTGAAGGTGTCTGACACATTAAAAGATACTTTTATTGCGGAATAAAAAGATAAAAACGATGCGATATTAATCATTTATAAAAAAAATATATTGCTATTAAGTGTGTTTTATGAGTCTCACATCCGAGGTTTTGAAAGGTTCATTTTATGCTCAGTATCAAGCGTATAATCAGTGCTAAAAACCTAATTTTTTAAATTTCGATTTAACACATTTTAAAAAGGATCACAATGTACTGAAAAAAATGATGAAAAATTGTGTTATACCAAATAGTTTATAGTATGACGTAAAAAAGTATACAGAAAAAGAAATCAGTATTTTTAGCTACAGATGTTTCGAATTTTATTTCCTTTTTTGTTTTATGTTATCATGTCAGTTCCGATGTCTAACAATTTGAAACTTTGTTTTGACATCTTTGTAATCTCAGGTCAAACCGCAGACATATTTATATCACTCGCATCTGCATTCTTTGGGCTTAAGGTAAATTGATTTTTAATATCCTGTCACGTTGTAGTTTAAGCCATAGCCTACCTGAATTACACTACACCAAAGACAAAAAATCTGTTTCCGTTTTTCTCATGGGTAGTATAAACGACATCTATTAATAAATGTATTCAAACTCCGAAATGAATCAGAATTAATGAGTAATATCTTGTATGATCATTGTAAAACTCAACGAAAGAATTGATTTTGATGCTTCGTTTAATATTATATGATACCTACTAATTATGTCCACTTTCCACTCACCTCGTCTTTATACTTCATCTTAATCAGGCGTACCGCGGAACACTCAATCGGCATATTCAGCGCCCTGCAGTAAGTAAAATCATTTTTTTTCTTCCTACTAGAACTTGCACCCTTCACGATCCGTAGGCCTGGAGCGGCTTGCTCCAACTGCTCCGCATTAGCTACGTCACCGCCGAGAACCCTAATAACGAGAAGCGATCTACTTTATTGGCTGCGTATGCTCTGGGAGTAAATTTAAATTATATAAGCCTTAGTTTTCCACGAATTAAATTGTACTGAATACATATAGCTACAAATCTGAAGTTATTATATTCGTTCATTATTGCAGATTCTAATTATTTTAGTATTTGAGGTATGGCAGCGTATCGGCCGCACCAAATTGTCCTAGACCCGCGTGGTAAAGTAGCCTTCGAACAAGGTACTACGCGTATTAACGAATTGTTAAATAATAGGCAAGTTAATCACCTTATTCACCCTACTGAATAACGAGTGCTAATCGACCGACCGTTAGTCGGTAAGAATTCTGACCGCACATTAATGCGATTTAGATTCTCTTGTTACGATAATCATCATTCTTGTTGCTAGAAGTTTGAACTCTAAATCAATCATCCGTGATGTAAAATCATTTAATAACTATTCCAATCAACTTTGGATTATTGTGCATTTTGGAAGAGGAGATTGATAACTATAAGTATATGTATTATTTAATATTTTTAACATATCCGCAAATGAATTTAATGAACGGAATTGTAAAATATGTATTTTAAGTTTACTTTAAAGTAAAGTAAAAACTATTTATTATTAAAATTAGCCGAAATCAAAAATTATTAATTTTTGTACACTGATATTTAAAACATGTATAATTATGTTTTGCGAGTTGATTTTTAAAATAATGATTTCCATATCGATTGTAAAAAAGAAAAAGGACGTAACCCTGAATTTTTCAAAATAGATTTTATTCGATGATCAGAATGTATATAACTTAATACACGTTAAATCAAAATGATTTAAGCTGAAAATGCCGAACTAATAATAATTTAGCTTTTAAATTTGGAGAAGGATGGCTTGTGAAATTCGATAACAGGAAAAAGGGCTTTTATCTAATCAATCTTACTTATTTTTCTAAAATAAATTATCAAATTTATATCGTGTTGAGTAAATAAAACACCAGCTTCATGCACTTTTAGGTTGTCTATGTAATGTTTTGACTTTGGATCGAAATCATTAAATAAATGTTTTTCTTTGCCTTCTATAAAATTTGTTTAGTGTGGGCTATCTCCTTTTTTTCCACATTCGATATGTATTTAACTAATTGAAAATGGCATTCAGTTATTAAAATCTTTTATTTGAGTTAATACATTTTTTTATTTAGTCTACATATTAAAAAATATGAATTCGATGCGGATATTTTTTTCACTTGATAATATAAAATTAATCCTGATAAGTTTTGAATAACACTGTTGCTCGATATTTACAAAGCTTTCTGGACTCGTTGTAAATACTATAGTAAGTGCAACAATTGAGAAATTCACAAAAAATGACAGTTAATAATTATGTATCATTCATGTTTTATAGTGAGTACTATACAAATATTTTATTATCACGCTCTCCTTGATATTTGCTGCTATTTACCTTCTAGAAGAAAAGGCATAAACTCTTTGAATCTGAAATAACGTATGCCTATATTTACTACAAACTTATAATTCCACGATACCTCAACCTTAATTATAATAATAAAATAATTAATACTGCAATTAAGTTCCCCATATATAATATATGATATTTAAAATTCGCAACTAGTTTTATTGGAGAGTACATTTTGAAATATAATAATAAAACAGTTCGAAATAGCCTGAGCTTTGTTTTCACTCGAATTATATAGTATTTATATACCGGTCTTGAAATTATATAATATTACGTATCTATACAAATAGATTTTACTATGATAATTTATATAAATTATGAAGTTTCACAATTAGTTATTTTGTTTGGAGACAAAAATATTTTTTATCAAAACAATATTTTATTTTACTCGAGAGAACTCTTTTTTTGGTATTTTAAATTGATCTTTTGGAATGACGGCATTATGAAGATTATGAAAATGCCACCAGAAATGTATGGATGGACCAATGTAAAAAATATTTGTATGAGCATTAATTTTTTGTTAGTAAAATGGTTTTTTTTAAATTTAATGTGCTTCCAAGTAGTTATCCAAAGTAAATATTTTTTATATCCGTTTTCTCGTACGAACAAAAAATTAAAACTCAACAGATACAGATAGATCTTATAAATCTTTGTCCTCAACAAGATAATTAAAATAAAATATCTAGAGATGGTTATTTATTTCATTATTTATCATTAAAATTAAATTTAAAAAATGCCATAATATTATTATGATGTTGAATATAATTTTAAGCACCATTAAAACGGTGGCAAGGAGGATATAAATACATAAGTAAGAATATAAATAGTTGATTGATATTTCCGACAGATTTGAGTTAGTTTGTTGTAAAAATGACATTTAATTGACTGTAATTATATGGAAAAACACTAGTAATCAATTTCAAAGAGATATAGTATTGCACAAAGTTTGTAATATAATAAATTTATAGGGAATGAAGATAAAAGAAAATTGATAATAACTCAAATGATTATTAATCAAGCTTAATTGTGTGACATTTTCAAGATATTGCATAATGTTGTATTGAGATATGTTCAATGGCCAGGCGTTTATCTTTTTCCCTTTTTTTATTCCAACATTGCTCTTTTGTATACATTTTAAATATCAAGTATGAAGGTTGACATTCACGAAAGCGATTTCCACAATCGAGTAGTGAATAATAAAATAACGCTACTTTAAAAACGTTTTTGAATGATTCGATTTCAATTAGTTAAATTTGTTACACAAAATTATTTTTGACAAATTTTACCATGTAAGCAATATTTGAATTATGTAACATTAAATTAATAAGCTTACATATATGTAAATGCGATATCGATTCATTATAATCCATTTAAGAAATCATGAAAGTTTCAAGCAGGCGTTGAATTTATTGAAAAGTCTTTTACCAACGCACTCAATATTATTATAGTTAAAATTAAGTCATCATCTCTTACTAACTTGAGGGTATTTGAGAAGGATTCATCCTTCTCGTATCGCATTACGACAGTTCACGGTATCTGCATATCGTGTGTTGATTGAATTTTGTAAATATAAAATCTTGAGCATGTGTAGATTAGTATTTCACATGTTGAGGTTAAACAAATGTAACAAATCAGTAATTATGTTTGGTAATGTAATTTTAACACGCATGACAAACAAAAGCTGTAAAATAATTTGAAAATTAGAACAATACTTATATTGGGAATAATTCAAAACCATATTATACAAATTTGAGTGTAAACATGATATTTTCGCTAATTTTGTCTAGATATTTGTTATTAAAGACTTTTTGTATGAAATTAGACCAAAGTTTAATCCTGTCGTAGATCGAGGATTGACTGTATAATATTAAATGCTTGTGGGAAAGAAGATACAGTACGTTGTAAAATTGTTTATTCTAACGATGGCAGTGAACTTTTTTCTACGTTATGTCAGAGAGCTTATCGACTTGCCTACTGTTGTGTTACGTTACATTGAGTTAAATGAAATAATAGTTCATTAAAATAATTGCGTGCTTGATGAGCGAGTGGAACGGTCTCCGCTAGATTTATTTAAAAGTAATTATATAATTGATGGAATCAGGTTACGGGCACATTGATTTAATCGTTTAAAACAACTGAACAATACCCTTAACAATGTAATAACATTTTTTTTCTATCGAAAGAAAGTATCCTATCACGCACTTCTAAATATTCAGATTATAACTTTTCATCAATACTATAAGTACAATATTTTGCTCTCAAATAAATTATGAAGATGTCTTGAAAAATTATAAAGATAATTAAATATTATTTTAAGTTCGACTGAAAACAAGCTTCTGTGATTTTACTAATCAATTCGCCCATATATAGCGGATATTTATAAGTATCAATACAAAATCATACTAAAAAGTGTTATTATGATAGAAATATCATTGAAAAATATAAATTGCTCAGCTGTAAGCTTCGTTATTAGTAATTACTCATTATTTTAACAAAATCTTGATAAAATATATGAAACGTATAAATGTTATTAGGTATATTCATACTCTACCACAATAGTATTCAATCACTCACATATGTTATTTATAGTTTGTCGTCTTCGTACTAATGATATTTATTTATATATAAATTTTAAACTTATCATAAAATACTTACGTGTTCCATGTCGGCACTTAAATCCAAAACAAAGTAAAATATGCAATCAGTACCGGTTGTCCTTGCGTGATTCACTTCTCATGTAAGCCTCTCGAGTCCAGAGGGAATTATTCTACATGGCAAAGTATGCAGTTTTTTTAATGCATACATTATATATTATATGATAGAGGAAATTATACTTATATGCGTTTAAAATTGATCACCTTCTCGTGTGTGTAACTAACAGGTTTCTCACTGTCCAGTCGCACAGTTTTCATAATGTTTTCCTATTTGGAGGTACAAATTATTTTTAATTAAAAATAAATAAAAACGAACGCTTATGAAATGTGTTCTTGGCCGTCAAAGGAAAAAAATTCAATCTTTCCCAAAGTATAAGAAGCTTTCAAAAGTAAAATCAATGTTTCATATGCTTCTTTTCTGATAAGAACTATAACCAATGTTATACCGGTATTTATTTTAAGATATCCGGCCAATTTTTAAGATGGGATTTTTTGTTTGCTTATGTTTTTTAGTATTGTTTTATTTAAATTGAATGTATTGTCATAAAACAATTTGCTAATATGAAATTAAGAATTATTCTTTACTATAAATAATCCCTTTACGCGTTTCACAATAAATCAACGTTACAAACTTATCTAATATTTCTATAAAATCATTTTGATTTCTCAATAATATCCTAAAATATGTACATGAGACTCATTCAAAATTTTTTCTACTATATTAGTGTTGTGGTTACCTCTTGGTTTATCCGCTTGTGTGCGCGTATCATTTACCATATAAGGAAATCATGCCTCTGAGGTTATGGATGATCACATTACTAGATCATTATAATACTCCTTTGATATGGACTATGTAGAGCAGTGTTTCTCATTTTTTTTGGTTTGCATCCTTTTTTCCCCCTAAAGATTTAAAGGACCCCCTGAACAATGAGTATGTGTAGAAAACTATTTCGGAGTGAAGAGTTTAATTTAAATCCAAAAATTATTTATTTTGTTCAATTGCATTGAAACTCCCATAATCCTTTTTTATTTTTAGTAGAAGATTTATTTTAGTTAGTAGTCCGCTATCAATTTTTCTCCAACTTTGAGAATCACTGATCTAAAGAATATCACAGAAGTGACAAAATTTGATTATGTTTATATTTTTTACCATATTCGTTACGAAAGTAGAGCGTGTGGATCTCTGGGCGATCTTGAATTTTTCTACGATCTGGCAGATGTGAGAGTCGAATCCGCAGTCTCCAGCTATGAAGGGCACACGCTAACCTCTCGGCTTATTATCTATTGATATATCATGTTCGCCCCCAAAGTGGATTATATGGATTTCCGCAATGTGAACACGTCCTGAAAGATTATTTTTCACGAGAATGGTTTGTCACTCAATCACTTACCCAGTAGACATCCAGTGCTTCATTTTTCGATTTTCAAAATTCGACAGATGGGGAATCGAGCCTGCATCCCCCGGATTGCTAGGCGCGCTCGCTACCAACTACGCTACCGGGGAGACTATAGTTAGTAAAAATCTTTGAGCCAAATGTTATATGATTATTAATGTGCTTTCGTTGAATAAAAAAGAAGAAACAATAAATTTTACTGAAATAATCTAAACATATACATTACTAATCAGTTCTAAAATCTACGCGTGTTGTTGTCAAAAATATACACATTATAGATAATTCTATTGATAAAAACTGTATCTAACAGTTTTGAAATTTTTACAGTAATTTATTTCCTTAAAATCATTACAATAAAGCGTTCGTTTTCTTGTTTTTACAGTAAATATGAGCATTGTATGTAAGCTTGATTTTTAGTCACTTTAATTTCCATTAAAATTTAACGGGCCTTGAAAAATTCATTTCCTTTACTATGAGTGTAGTCAACCGCTAAGATGCATTAATAATACAAATTTATTCAATTTTACTTTTAGCAACTGATAACTGAATTTATCATTGACCATACATAATGTTGAAATATTAATGGTTTAAATAAGTAGGTTTTGAAAGGGAAAGGAAGCCTTATTCAAAGCGATTTTATATTCGAAACGAGGTTGTTTGAAAAATAAACGAATCAAACAATTATGAAAAAATTAAAACGACAAAAAGAAGCAATTGATGTAATATTTTGGTGATTTTTATACATAAAAAGAAAAACGAATCACTGAAATATTAAAATATCTCCTAGACAAAATATTCATTATATATAATAAATAATAAATAAGTAAGGTATAACATTTAAAATAATATAAGAAAGCTATTATAGACATAGAATCATTAGTATTTGATTAAATGTTAATATTAAATTTGTAAATTCATCTGTAATATAATATTAAATCAATTAAGCTTTATAGTAATACATGCTTTAATCCAAATTGACAAGTGACAGGGAGTTCAAAAAGTGTCATACTCAAGAGATGATCATTATTTTGTTATATTTGCATAAATTGTATAATTTTTTTGGCAGGAATACAATATTATAACGATGTTTTATTTTAATATATGTATATTCAAAAAAACATTTATTTGACGTGAACATAAATATGTGAATGGCTAGTGAATAGTATAACATCATTTAATTGTTGTTATCAAATAGTATATTTTGAATAAAGAGACCATAAACTGTTATAATATAATATATCAAGATATATTTTATTTGAGTTGAGTTGAGAATGCATGCATCGAACGAAGATGTCCCCCTCAAACAAACAACTAATAAAAAAATAATTGAATTAATAGATTAATTCAAACTAGATTGGGATGAAAATGTTTCCTCGCATAAGTGGTCCATACCGTGCCATTGGTTAGTTTATATATTACAGGGTTATACACAAAGAATCTAAATAAGATGAACTGATGACAATAAAATGCGTTTCATAGATCTATCTTACGTATTACGTTTTGAAAAAAATCTTTACAAAGAGCTAACTATTCAATCGAATTCCATTGCAGAAATAAACAAGGGATTGCTGTTAAAAAGTTGAAGAGTCAGTTATCTATGCCACGGAAATAATATAACTACGAATGTTATATTGGATATAGTACTATTTCAGATCGATTATATAGACATACACGAGTGATTATATTAGTTAGTTTTAAATCCCACCTGAGAATATAATAATAATTCCACTATGTTAATAGTTTTGTTTGACGAGAAAATATTTATATGTTATATATCGCTATCCTTATGAGTTTTATTCTTTCTTGAGTAAATAATTATTTTTAATTTATGTTCGAGACAATTAAATAACCATTTGTTCTTGAAAATAACATAGCTTTAAAACCATGTTTTTCTGCGTACTGAGTATATAAATCTCCATTATGTGACGAATTTTCTTGACTTCTTGTTCACATAAATTACTGAGTTGATTTCTCAATACATTAATTATCCATATTTTTTGGTTCATGTATTATGATAGAGGATTTGAGCGTTTACCGATTTATAAACAAAAGAGATTACACAATATTCGGATGTATGAAATGCCGCTAAAATATATATTAAACAATTAAGTACTTTACAGTACACTCGGACTTCTTATAAAACAGTGCTTCTAGAATACGGTTGAAAAATTGTGGCACATTATTGTATAACACGGTAAACCTCTAGATCATGCTGTCACA
>JAGVSQ010004485.1:0-19354 GCA_022683975.1 Rhyacophila evoluta
TACCTGAACCGATTAAAATTATAAAAGCTTTACCTTGAATTAATATTCGTTTTAACTCCCTAACAACTGGCCTATTACTAATATAACACATTATAGGGTAGCACTGTAACTAAAATAACGACTATGTTCATTATTATGTTCTAAATATGACAAATAAAACAAATATTTTTGAAACAAGTTCTTGCCAACGAAGTATGGATGAACTTGGTGCTGATTTATTTTTAATTATTGATTTGTTTCTCGTGATATGTGAATATGATTCTGTTAAAATGGCCGATAATCGCAACTCGAAATCATATATTTTTGAATTTAAGAGATATGTCGTAAAAATATAGAATTATTTTTCATTTATATAATTAAATGGACACGTACTCTTAAAGATAATGTGATTAAACGCGATTGCTAAATGAATCTATAAGAAGTGAACTGAGCTAAATAATAAATGGTGAGAATTGTTTATTACAAGTCTCGACTCAAACTACTCACAATTATACCAAGATAACTTTTGAGATGATTTTTAAGACGACAATACTATTTATACCAGTTCATATATACCAACCTCAATTCACTTTTATGATAATAAGTAAAACAAGAAGGATATCATAACGCGTTATTATTTTTCTAAAATGTCAGCTGGCTCATTTGACTACTTAACGGTTTAAATTTTCTCAAACTTATGATACTTACATATCTATTTATTGTATATTTTAACAATGTTTCAAGGAGTTTCATATGTTATGTATTTATAGGATTGTAGTTAAATAATTCAGCGATGATTCATCATTGTAACATTAAAACTAAAACATTTAAATATCTATTGGCGACTTATGTAGTCTTAGAAAAGTCTGCATTTAATGATAATGTTGACTCACTGATATCATTACAAAATATAAAATTAAAAATAAACAAAGTGTGAAGGTTTTTTTAGACGGTTTTTATTACCATGAATAAAAAAATACTACATTTTTTTTTTGTTAAAATTGTAAGATTTAAATAACATTGCATATTTAAGTTAAAAAATAAAAAAGCATAATAAAAAATATGTAGGAAGATTCTCTTTGTGACCATAAATTTAGATAAAACTTTTGAGTCTGCAACATCAAACGTCAAAATTTTATATTTTCGTGTAATTCCCTTCGCTCTTTAAATTTAATATTTTTTCTAACGTAGCGTACAATTTAGAAGATTAAGCTCTGAATAAATTCCATTTTTAAAGTGTACATTTATATATCCTACCATCTATTTGCCCAGGTTTTTACTAGACATCTTCCCCTGCTTTAAGCTTTAATAATGAGTACCACCTTACACCTTACAGGAAAAACCAAGAGAATGTTTTCACGATGCTGCCATTTTTCTTGTTTTATAAATTTAATTTTAAATTCTGCTGCAGTTAAAACATATTTAAAAATAACAAACAGAAATAAATCATATTTGAATATACAATATTTTTATACTATCATAATTCACATTATAATAAATCAATTAATGTTTGTTAAAACACCTAATGTTCATATTTCAATATAATTTAAAAATTGCTTGATGTTTTATCGTCAAATGTTAGTTATTATATATTTTTCCTAATACTTTTGAATACAATACTAACCTAGTACATTCAGTAATTATTATGGGAATAAGTGATGCTATTTTTGTCGTCAATTGAAATAGTCGGAAGCCAATTTTCATATGAAAGTTTTCAAATAGAATATTGTTTTTTTTATATTATTGAAAAAGATCCACTTTATATGATACGTTCATACAAAATGTTATAATTAATAGAAGTTTTGCGGACTTAAATCGAGACACTCATAGGAAGACCAACTGTGGTATATTTAAATTGGTGAACATATTTCAATTAAAAAAAAACAAACAGTGTTCATTATTAACAAAACAGTGGGACAAAAAACCATTTCCTAGAAATTAAATAACGAATGTTGTCATTTATCATTAATTATATATTATTTTTTATCTAAATTAAATTATTAAACAAAAATGGTTTGCAAAAAAGCTGTATTTTATCGAGTTGTTTGTACTGAAACTCTCGTTCATATATTCAATTAAAATACCATATGATGTTTCAGTCACATGTCGACTATAAAAATAAAAAGGCCGTTGTCCACACACAAAAAAAATTAAAGGAGGCAAAAAAACGTATATTTAATGATTGTGGGTGAAAGTAAAATATTAAATAGACACAACCTTAAAGTTTATAAAAACTAAAACTACTGTTTTGATTATCTAAATTGATAGTTATTTGGAAGTCCTTTTCCTGGTCGCGAATTTCAAGTGTTTTTTTAGACTGAAAAGGTAAATGTGGATACTAATTTGCCATTTTAAATTGATATCCTTTTGATAGAACGTGTATTAAGTGGTATGTATTGTGCGCTTTTTTTCTTTCCACAGTCAATGTAAATATTATAAGTGTTTGAATTCATACTTTGTTTTAAAGGTATGATACATTTTAAATTAATTTATTTAGATATTATTTACGTGTAATTTTATTTTGAATATATATAAAACACGGACACAAATTGAATTGAAAATTGAATCAAAATTCGCTCTGCATAATGAATGGGCATTTTGATGAATGACGAGCTTTCATTAAAGTTCACGAGAAGCTTTTATTTATGGAAGTTTCTGAGAAATAAATTAATGTCTATTTATAACACCTGCAATTTAAATTGTCATGAATCGTCGCTACTCCACTTGTATAATAAAGCCAAGCGATATGAGACCCGTAAGAGCCTATTTAATGTAGCATTAGGGTGGTATTCACCCCGGCTTAGCCACTGAGGGTGAAAATACTCTCAACCCTTATAGAACGAGATATTAATATTCTCTTAAGAAGCAGGTTTTTAATACGCCAGATATCTGAATGCAAAATTAATGTTTTTGGGTGATTCAATATTATGAAATACATTTAAATCAGACTCATAATAATTTCAGTTGTGACTTTATCGATTTATAAATATCCCAGCTTTGCCTGGGATGGAATGAAACGCATTCCTTATTCAAATCAATTTTATTCGTTCCGCTATGGCAAATTTATTTCAATATTTGCTCGTATAAAATATTTTCAGTCTCCTGTTCTTCATCGCTGACATGACACATCACAACTAAGTTTCTGCCTACGATATAAATTTTATTTTAAATTAATTTGACTTTAAAAAATCATGAAGTTGAAGCTTACTTAAGATAGATTAATAATTTTACTATTCCTCTATTTATTTATGGGTATGCTAGATTTTTTTACCGTTTTGCCTAAGACTGGTTCAAACTCGTTATTTATTTAAATTAATTTTATACTTTCAATTATTATTAAATTAGCATTGAGGTTAGCGTGTGTGTCTAGAAATTTCAAGAATGCGGGATCGATTGCCACATCTGTAAGGTTTTTCTCGTGAAAAATAATCTATCAAGATGTCTTTACATTGCAGAGATTTGTATACTCCACTTTTGAAGTAGATATATTTATACTGTGTAGATACATGTGTTCCAATTTAGGAAGAAACATGCTATAGAATTTATTTCAAGACTTCTCTATATAAAATATACACAACGCAATATTTTACCGTCTTGTTGTTCATCGGTAATAATAAAGTTGAAAAAAATTTACTTGATCTAGAAACGGCAGTCAAAATGATAAAAGAAAATTTCAAGTAGCTACCGTTCACCGTTTTGGAAGAGTTCTTGTGACGGACAGATATAGACATGTGTATTGTTTTTTGTGGTACAGATATACAATACTTGTATAGGAAATATTTTTTACGTTATTTGAATTAATATATTCGTAGTGTTAATATATACGTGTATTATAAATTCACATGAAAAGTAAACCATTGATATATTGGATGTGTTTGAAATTTAAAAACAAACTAAAAATGATAACTTTATAATTTGTATAAAATAAATACAAATGTCAATTTATCATATCATTTTTTTTTTAGATTTTATTGAAATGATTTATCAAAATATGTCAATTTTTTCAGTGTGTCGATATGTCTTGTTAAGTAATGATTTTTTTGTTATAAATCTAACTAATACAAATATAATTCTACTAAAAATTGGCTGTCAAGAAAAAAATATTAAAAATCAGATAGCACATTGGGAAATAGGTTGGCAATAACGATTGAAGAGTATCTGAAGATGGCTTTGCGAAATTTAATTTTTGAGTTTCTAGAACTCCATTAAAAAGGCAATCCGTTAATCATTTGCAGGTTGAAGTACTTACAAGTTACGTACAAGAATTGCATATATATGTATACCATTCAAGTGGCTGCTACTTCCACTCAGCTAAGAAAAGTTGGGGTAGTTTTGTTTATGGAACTCTAATAATAAAAGGGGAGTTCCGTAGTGGACTGGTAAGAGGACAGGGGTGTATTGAGGATTAATGTATTCCTACCACAGCCCTTCGGTTAACAGAATTCGCCATTATTCGAGATATTATGACTTTCGTTATTTTATTGTATAATATTTTCTTGTGGATATTCTTTGCTGATAATATTTACTTGTAATATTTACATATCGTCATCAATATTGCCGGAACACGTATATTGATTTTTTGGTTTAAGTCACTTTTTGAAGTATTGTTTTTTTTTTTTTTTAATCTCTTGGATTATTGGTATATTTTTTGTTAACACATAAATGTTTATAAAACGTGTAAAAACTATGTGTTAATTCCAAAATGTGCTAATAATATAAGAGATTGCAAAAAAAATACACTATACTTTACAAAGTGACTTAAGCCAGGAAATATACGGCATTATCTTGTATTTTTTTTGTATATTATATTTTTATACCATTGTTTCGAAAGTAAGATTTTCTGAGTTACTTTGGCATTTGGGCATTAGGATTTTTTTTTACCATATTCGCTTTGAAAGTGGAGCATATGAATCAACATAGTGTGAAGGTGTTTGAGTACATGGATCCATATAATGTGAAGACACACGAGAATTGGTTGTGAGACAACTATTCAACACAATGGTTATTCAGTCTTCTAGTCGACAGACGTGAGAATTGAATTTACGTTCTCTGGATGAGAGTTGAGCATGCTAACATTTACGTAACTTACTGTTACTTATAATAAATAAATTAAAATCAATATATATATATGTATTTAATACAGCTCTGTACATGGTGGCGTAATAAGTAGCGGGGAATAAAACCCGCAAGTTCGTATTATGAAGGCAATTCATTCGCTCACCCTACCAATGAATGGAAAGATAAGGAATGATTTAACAAGTATGAATGCTTCATCTCGGCAAAAAAAAGCTTTTACGTGTACATATTCATCAATATAATAAATACATTAATACCCAAAAATATATATTACGTTTTTTCAAGTAGTTATTTCAGTCAAATTTCAATTAAGCTATAAAAATTATTGCTACTAATAAATTCATAGCACTCACGTTAATAAGTCTGCCTAATACCATCCAATATTATTATTTACTTCATATTTATATGGTCTGAATGAATGTTTTCGATAAACACCTCATTTATTAAAGTTTTGGTCTAAAGGACATAATATATATTATGGAGGGATGATTTAGAGCATGGGGCGTATATTTTTACATACAATAATCATATTATTATCATATTTTGGTCACAAAGATAACGCCTAGGGGCTTTTTCATATAAATAATAATCATAAATCATTTTATAGATATGTAGTAGGTGTACCGATTAATAATACAGATTTTCATACATTTCCCTCATTTTTCTTCCTTTAAAATCTTGTCTATTGTTTTTGGACGGTCGTAAATTATTTTATAAACAATCGTGAGTTTTTTTTTGCATTTGACATTTTCATCTAATAATGCTTGAAATTGTTTTGTCTTAAAGCATTTTAGGTTGATCTAGACGGTAATTGTCTTTCACAATATACATATATAAGTTTTCTAAGTGAGAATGAAATTAATTCATTGAAACGCAGACATATTTGCACAATTTTCATCGATTATTAACAATTGTTATTATATCGACTGTGGAAAGGAAAAAATTTTACCCCCAATACTTTAAAATAGATTTTATTCGATAATCTGAATGTGCATAACTTAATACACGTTCCATCAAGAAGATGAGAGCTAAAAATGCCACATTAGGATCTACATTTAGCTTTTAAGTCTAAAAAAAGGATGGCCTGTTAAATTCGCCTAATCAATTTTAGTAGTTTTTCTTAAATAACTTATTAAATTAATATTATATTGAGTAAATAAAATGCCAGCTTAGTCTTCAGGCACTTTATGGTTGTTTCTATATAGTGTTTTGACTTTAGCTAAACGTCATCAAATAAACGTTTTTTGTGCCTCGCTTAAATTTTTGTAACCTGTGGTGGTAATTTTGCCTATCCACACTCGATATGTTAAAAATATTTTTAATACCCATACTAAAAAAATACTGCATGATGAATACATGTACAAAATAGGCCTTTATTTTTTATATCACGTTCGTTTCGAAAGTGGAGTATATGGGTCTCCGAAATATTTTGATAATAAAGCAATTTCTAAATCCAATCGTCATCCATTTCTGCATTTTCGGATTTAAAATAATCCGATAGATGTTTGCATCGAACCCGCATTTTCCCGATTGCGATGCGTCCTCGCTTACCTCTAAGCTACCGTGGAGACATCAATTTAGTAATTTATTTATTGGTAGTAAATTTACTTTGTCAATAAATTATGTTCCTGTTATTTCGCACAAAGTTCAACATCAAACACATTATTTGAAAAATATGCGAAAAATGAACAGTAAAAATTCTTGTTTCAAGACGAATTCTCTGCTACTTTATACCGGTTTTGTTCATCACTCAGTGTACAATTTGTGTTTTTAGTTTGTTATTTCTCGTTCTATCAGTGTTTGTGGTTTTTAGATGCAAAATCTGTAGTTGCATAAAAATCACATGTTTTTCTATCGGCATTAGAATGCATGACTTGGACCCTTCATAAAAATGGTAAAATATTATAAGATTATTCGCTCTGTAGTCATCCACCTCGGGGCTTAGAATAGTAATGGACATTTACCTCAACACTTTTAGATCTAAGGAAAAACTAACAAAACGTATTATTTAAATTTAATAATATCAAAGTGAAATAATGTTAAGTATAAATCTAGCATAATGATCATTTTGCATCACGGTCGTAGATTGTATATTGATCTTGAAAGCTTTTACTTAAGTAAATTTTATAATTAGTTCGGATGTTTGTCAACCTTTACAAGCTCGAAAAATGCATGATTAATGAACGATAAATTGTCACTACTTTTATAATTCAATATTTTCGGCACTGGATTTATATTTAGTCATATTAATATATATTTTTATGTGCTTAGTGAAAATATTTAGTAGGATTCTTCTTTAAGCAGTTTCATAACTAAACTTTGCTCTAAAATGAATTGTTCTAAAAAAACTCTTCTCGTGCTATTTTCAAAATATTTTTTTTTCATTTAGTACATTTAAAAAATATTTTCTAATTCCTCTAATGTTTAATCTGGGCAAAAAAGGATCAATAAAATTTATTGATAAATTTATCTTATGTTTTTCAAATAAAGACGCATACGGTGTCTTCATAGGGTAGTTTTTTTTATCCATTTCTGCCCAAAAGTGGAGCACACTCAGTTCAATGGTGTGAAAACTATCAATCCAGAAATGGATATTCGCATTGTAAAGATAATTGTTTATACTTGAATTTATTATCAATCAATTGCCCAATCTATTAAGCATCAAGTCTTATATAATGGGTATTTTTAAAAGTCTGCAGCTGTGAGATTTGAACACACAATTTTCGATTCCAAATCGCACATACTAACCTCTTGGCTACGGGAAAAATTAAGTCAGTAAATTTAACAAAACTAAAATTGTGCATAAAACATAGACGATGAAGATTAATTCATTATTCTCAGTTTTAAATTTCGCAATTTAAAATGTAAATGAGATCTTGGTAGATTTCCATTAGATGAAAACTTTAAACTATTTTCCGTCTTATTCTAGAATCCGGAATAATCTCTAGAAGCAAAGTGAGTACTGTTTATGGGTTCAAATGGGATAAAAAAGCTCCGCAGCGGAATGAATGAGTCATACATATATTACTCTCGTCTCTGGTTTTCGAGTGAATAAATAAGCCAATGCGTATAAAACGATGCTTAGGTGAGCGAATAGGATATAAAAAAGGTAGACTTGAAGGATTACAGACAGGTAACATAATTTTTTTGGTATTTCTACAAACGTTACAAAAAATCTGTCAATATTAGATTGTGGACTAGAAAAAACGAAATAATAAATTTATTATTTAATCTAGGAAATAGCTATTAGTAAAAAACCAACACTGTGATTCCAAAACAGATGTGTGTATTGAATATTTGGGGTTAAGTGTGTCGAATTTGCGATAGATTCAAGTAAATGAAGTAGTTTTTTGAACATTAAAACTAGTAAGAATATGTACCATTGATTTTTCAGTTTTATCTGCTCCTTCTTCCGGTTTTAATCACTTTCAAATTATAACTTAGTAAAAGACGTATTTGGCAGAAATAAAATATGATGGAATGATTTATTATATAAAGCAAATCGTGCGTGATAGTCAGTTCTAAAACCAACATGTGGGAATCACATGTTCTACATAGGGATGCATTTTACAAATCGACTGTGGAAAGGAAGAAGGACGTAACCCTCAACTTTTCAAAATCACTTTTATTCGATAATCAGAATTTATACAACATTATACACCTTCTATCAAAAATGTATAATCTAAAAATTTCGAATTAGTGTTTAAATTGAACTTTAAAAACAGAAGTGCCTATGAAATCAGCAACTAGGAAAGAGGGCTTCCATCTAATCAATTTTACTATTTTTTCTTAAATTATTTATTAAATTTATATCATATTGAGTGAATAAAATAGCATTTTCAGTCCTTATATACTTCAAGGTTGTGCCTCTGTTATGTTTTGATTTTGACTCAAATTATTAAACGAACATTTTTTGCGCCTCCTGTAAAATTTGTTAGATTTCCAAAGTTGACATGGTTGCAGAAAACAAAGTAATTTAAAAATTTTAGTTTTTTATAAAATAAGCTTTTTTAAAGCTATTCATCATAAAAGCGCATGCCACGGGGTAACGAATGGAAAGTGTCGTTAAAATTATGTTAGGAGTAAGATTAAGAGAAGAGAACTACCTTCTTTAATATTAATTCATATTTATTATAGTTTGGGTTAGACCTAAGTTCAAATACAAATACTATTTTTCTTTCTCTTGATCAAAAATTCATTGACGCCTTTAGATCATTTACAATAATCAACGTTTCCTCCCAATATAACCCACGCGAGTAGTGATTATCTTCGAAGAAAGTTTATCATCCATTCATATGGAAAATCTTGTTTTTTAAAGCTCAGAGTATTTATTTCATTCGTTGTACTTCCCGATAATCAATGTGTGTGGGTAGCCATACAGGAAATAATTTTCATGAAACCTTAAAACAATCCAATCTTTCTAGTTTCTTTCATTTTAATGTCTGTATTTTCTTATTTCATCGTGCCACTGAATACAAAAAAATATTGCAATGTATAAAATGGATAATTATACTTTATATTGTCATTATTTATCGAAATCACTACGATACATTAAGATATTAAGTCATAGTTTTTGCAGCAGCTAAGAATTTAGAATGCTAGAGTCCTACAGTCCTAAGATTGAAAATATTTAAATATACAAGATTAGATACCTGATAGGCCGAGTATTTGGCTGATATCTATGGAAAAAATCTGTCAGAAATGCGTCTTAATAATACTCCTTCATTTTTGCGGTGGCCACATTCACAATGTTGAGATCCATTTGGTCCGCTGTCAACGTTATTTTCAGCTATTAACTAAGCTTCATTTTATACCAGTATTTTAAACAAAATTTATATTTAATAATAACATTGCATTAAAAAAAATGTATTGCCCTGTAAAAGACGAGACAAAAAATATGATTTTTATTCTTTAAATTAACTATCGTCTTTAGTTTTTTTTTCATTATTTATTAAAATGCTAACTAAATCAAAATTTTATCTGAAAAATATTAACTCAATTTTTTTATTTATACATTTTCATACAATAAAAAATTGACCAATTTACTATTAAGCCGAAAAGTTGTTTTATTTATCATGTCATTAGTTACGTATCAGAAACAAATAATTTATTATTTCTGCGATAAAATGCCCATCTTTAGATAAATACGTAAAACTTTTAGACAGTCGATACACGATATAACTTATTTAGCGCTGGACTTTATCCAATATAATATCGAGCCACTCAGTTAATGTTTCATCTACCGGAATCCATGTTAACGAAACTTTTCCATTTCCCGGAAACACCTCTGTAAAGTTTTCTCATCGACGGAGGCCATTGCTATTTTTATTTTTCCGCCTCCAGACGCTCTATAAACCTGTTGGCGTAATCAATTTTCAATTTGATCTCAAGGGTTTTCCCCTTCGTTTTTTGCATACTGCGGAGAAAATACCACGTCGAGATGCGATTCTTTATCTGAACCGGCTAAGTAATATGCGATTTGTGAAAATTGAGGGATTGTAAATTTTTTACTTGCACGAAATTTTATTTTGTGTACGCCCCCTGTCATTAAAATAATAATATAAATAATTGTCTCCCCAATAGAGTAAAGACTAGCGTATCTGACTTGCATCTAAGTAACCTCCTTTTATTCCCACTTTTTTTGGACTTTTTTTAAATCTGAAAATGAAAGACTGGACGATTATTGGGTGGAGAATTTTTTGAAAAACCAATTCGCATGAAAAATAATCTGTCAAATGGTTCTTCACATTGCGAAGATCGATATATTTTTCTATTAAAGCCAACATCTTTACGCTATAAAAATCTATAGGCTCCACTTTTGTAATGGATTTAAAGATATTGTAGATGTCTCTGGTCAAGGTCTGGGAATTATTTAAAATCAATTTGGCAATATTTAAAAATGGCAAACAATAAATTTCCACTATACACAAAAGAAATGTTCTTAATCTAAATATGGAAATAAATATAATTAATGGTTGACGAATATGTTTAAAATATAATCATTACGTAATATGTAAAGTACAGAAAATAGATTTTTTTTTTAAAGGATAGTTGAAACTCTGGCACAAATATCAAATCCGTGTTACGATTTAAAAATTTATAGCTACTGCCACAGATCATATTATTAATAGCACCGACCCGCTAGTAGGAAAATTGATTAAAGTTGAAAGGAGATTTTGAAGCACTCGAGTACATACAACCTTGCGAGAAAACTGATTGAAAAAAAAAACAACTTCTTTCATCCAAAGTGCATCACTTTGCATTCAGTACCGAGCTCTTAGACGTAAAAATTGATTAAAAATTCATAACTTTATTGCTCGAGCTTAAAATTGGATTAAAAATATTCCGAAGCTCTAGATAGACCAGCGATCATGATTCGTGTTGGATAAAAAAAATATTTTCTATTACATTTTTTAATAACTTATTTAATTCTTATTATAGTAAAATGGATCTTTCAATTCTTATAAAAAATCCATTGCAATGAGTAGTAAATTTGACTTCCGTAACTGCAATAAAATTAAACTTTTTTACTCATATTTTTTTTGTCATCTGAATGTAGGTCGTTAATATTTGATTGTCACACATATATTTTCAGATGTACCATTAAATAATGATTTTAATTGGGATTTAATTGGAAAAATACTACATTATATTTTAACTCTACCTCTTGGTTGCTAACGGGACACTATAATTTTTATATCCATTATTGCGATGCCTAATATAAAATATTCGATGAGAAACACGTGGAGTTTTTATATTTCAAGGCCTTTATAAATTCAGCTGTCACATTTTTGTTGTCCTATTGGTGCGCTTGTCCCGAAGGTTTTTTTAAATTGCTAGCATTATTGTATGCTTATTTTTCTGTTGACCATCAAAAAGCTTTCACGTGTTTTGGTATGCTCGCCGATTTTTTACTTGTGAAAAAGTGGAAGAAAGATTTTGCATTTCATTTTGTTTTAAAAGTGGAACAAAGTGCGGCATTGTATTGGAAATCGTATTCATTGAGTGTTGCATTGTTCGAAGTTTAGCACTCAATCCTTAATTTATTAGAAATTGGAAAACTTCAAATAATGCATATAAACATATAGTTATAATATAATTTTTCATCTTATTGAATTTTAAAACACTTGTGAATTACTGATATTTTAATTACTGTAAAGTAAACATCATCAATTGTGTCTGATTTATTAAGTTCGCATTTTTTAGTGCGCATGGCTTAGTTCAAATCCATTAGTTGTATAAGTTTTTATAAACTTAAAAGATGTAATGCTAATGGGTAATGCTCAATGATTAAATAATGTTGATTGAGAATCCTGGTTTCACTCCGTGGTAGTAATGTGTTTTACATGGAAAGAATATGTGGTGAAGCAATTAGACGAATAAGTTTTTAATGTTTTAGAGTAAAATAGTGAAAAAATATAAAATAAAACATAGTTTGAATTGACAAAAAGTACATACCCAGTTAAGGATTGATAGTATAGAGCTTCTTGGCTTAGCCACAAAGATGTGAGTAATTACCTACAGCCGTGTCTTCAAAACGAGTCTCTCGAAATAACACAACTTTAAACGAAATTTCACTGCATAAAACCACTTCATTTACCTTAATTAATGAATACAGCCCTAATGAACACGTAGCATAAGGGCTACATTTGCAATGAATTAATGTTTGAAACAGCATGAATAATCTACTTGCTTAGATGCCAAGTAAAAGACGAGTTAAGTTAGATGCACATATTTGTTAGTTTGTTCGCACCCTGATATAAGGACAAATGGTGTCACAAACCATTGGACTTTATTAATTAATTTTATCTCATTATTTAATATACCATCAATATATAATTATGAATCTCTCATTTTATGTTAAATTTAATCCCAAATTTAACGTTTTTTGCTTATCACAAATTTAAATTTCTTTTTTTTTAAGTGTAAGTGTGAATGAAAAAAGTTCTGTTCTTATAAGTTTTTTTAATTTTTGTCATATTATATATACTATATCCGCTTTAAAAGTGAAGTATATCGATCTATACAGTGTGAAGATGTCTTTTTCGAAGATGTAGTATATATGAAAACACGTCTTAACAGATTATTTTTCACGAGGTTGGTTGTCAGATAATTACTCAATACAATTGTCATCCACTCATTATTTTAAAATGTGAGAATTGTACCCAAATTATCTGAATTATGAGACATACGCACTAACCAAGCATCTACTTTATCGGGAAAATAAATATAATACAATTTAGACATAATTTTTCTTTCAAATTAGATTTTCGATAAGAATTTTTTCACAAATAATATAATATTATCCGCACTAATTATGACTTAATGTAACGGCCAAAGAATTCTGAAAGTAGATAAATCACTATTTCAAAGATATTTTCAGAGATGTTTTTAGAATAAATTCATTCACAAAGGTTTGAAACAACATATTTCAGAATACATAAATGAACTAGCAAGACGTCTCAATTTAAACATACTTGAAAACTATTGCATCAATATTCAAATGGTTGAATACATTTTCTTCTTTAGCATTGAGTAAGTTCTATGAAATATTATTATTTATATATAATACATTGCCATGTGTATTACTATCATAATATGATAGTATCATAAATTTATCACTAATGATGTGAATTATAAGATAGTAAATATATCACTACAGTTGAGGAGGGTATTTCTAAAAGGAACTTATTCCGTTGTGTCAAAATTTTCTCCTTTAAATTTTATTTTAGTAAGAATAAATTCTTGTTCAAAATCTTCTCCTTTAAATTTTGTCGCAACGGAATAAGTTCTTTTTATAAATACCCCTCTCACAAATGATTATTGATTCCAAGCTATCTAATTTATAAGTTTTATATTTAACTAAAGATTTTTATTTGGATATCGCCAGATAATCTCCTGAATGTATTTACGTACGTATGACATATAAATATTATAAATTGAAAAACAATACACGGGACCCAAAGAATCATACAAAAAAAATATGATTTGAGTCCGTATATTAATTTGACCAAAAATTCATAGCTTATATATAATATATTGAAATTTATCTTCTGATAATATTTGTTTTATTAACCATATTCATGTATATTTATTTATACAGATAACACGATATGTTTTTATGCCAGACTACTTGACTAGCCTCAATTCAATGGAATTATACATTTCACGTGATTATACAACCGTTTTATAATGGAGTTCTACCAGGTTAAATTAAATAAATAATTGGTGGTTATTTATCTTATTGTCAAATTATTCCTACCACTAGTTAAAATTATAAGTAGTAAAATATAAATCGCCATACACTTTTATCGGCGTATAATTAGAGATTATCATATATATTCAACTGATATGAAGCTCTACAAATTCAATTAATTGAAAAGTGTTGACCAAATGGAAAATAAACTGCGAAAACTGTTAATTACAAGAAGATTAATATTAATATTTGAGACACGAAAAGACTGCAAAAGATTTTATTGAATTGTTTTTGGTGAAAACTATCATTTTCCACGTCATATAAATATTTTGATTTGAAATTAAGAAAAAGTTTGCTTAAAAGTAAAAATATTTGTATGAAGAAGCTTGAAAAAGCTGTCAAATTCATTTATTGTTATTTTTATGTCGTTCACAATGTATTGACCTCTCCGTGTACTTAATGGTAGTGAAATAGCATAATATTCTCATTTACTTGATAAGTTTGTTAGCGAATGAAATTCTGTCAACTATACTTCGTTAAGTAAAATAATAAATAGCCGTATTTCATGTTCGTTGACAATAAATTTCAAATAAAAAGAGATTTCACCGAGCTTTTCACGTAATTATTTCTTATAAAACCAAACAAAGAAAATGAGAAAAATAATAGAAGAAATACATACATCTACAATACTTTGGGTACACTTTTTTTAGTTTAGTTAACACTGTAATGAATGAGACATATTTGCACTGACTACAGTGTAGTATTTTTTTAAATATATATTTATGAAAAACACTGAGTGCCTAAGTATGAAAACTTTAGTGACTTTGTATGGAGATATTTTAGAAATAGTCAAACATAGATCGATTATTTTACTAATAAACTTTATGTATCTTACTAATTCCGAAAATGGTTGAAGATTGTATTTATTTTTACTTTAACAGTGTGATGAAAAAAAATATTCAAACTTAAATTGACCCAATAGAAAGCTTTTGTACACCAAGTACGTATCTTTAGTAATATTATTGTCTCATCGGTAGCCAAGAGGTCGATGTGTGTGTTTTGGAGCCGAAAATTACGAGTTCTATTTTCACAGTTACTGAATTTAATTAAAATCTAAAGATGCACAAAAAACCATAAAAATAGATGTGTTAATTAAAAAAAGTTCAATTCACTGAGTAGTAATAGTTATACTGTTAAAATTTATATTGCTTATGACAAAAAATACCCCGTAAACCATACATAAAAGAGATGAAGAGAATTTTCTTAGAAAGTCAATATTAGTAAATTAAATTGCGTATTTTTTAAACATCGACATTGATACATATAAGTTATTTAATGGTATCATTTAAAAAATATGGAATATGATATTGATTAAAAATAGTTTTTTTTATCTATTGTAAAAGTTGTGACGTATGGTATAGGAGGTACTAACTGTTGTATCATGAACGGACATGGCATAAAAAATATTCGGTTGGCTTAAATTTATAAAATTAAATGCTCGCTACTATTTAATACCAAAAAATCGCTGTTACCTTCTTTCTCAGAGGTTTATTAAAGATAATAAAAAAAGTTGAAAGAATTATCTTCGATATACTTCAATAAAACTTATCAATAACAAAAATCGTTGAAAATTAAGATAGGTACTTACTACGAAGTTAATTCATTTGCTTTCTTCTTAAGCACTTTACGATCACCCCTCGTTCTTAACGAAATTATTTTTTCCCAAAGGCACTTACGCCTCTTTTTATTCTGTATCACGTTTATTGAAAAATAGATTTAATATGCACTGTAGAATTTCAATTTCGCAATGTAGAGCATTTTCTCGTTCGCTCTCATGCGGATCGCGTAAACAGCACAAAAGGCACCGTCTCGCTCTCACGCACAGGGTGATCTGAAACTCAAGTACTGAGTGAAAGAGATTTATTTTATTTTTCTATTCGCTTTTTTTCTCTATGGAAAAAAATGAAATAAATGGGAGTTCTACAGATGGATTTATTCGGCAGTACGTGACGTTATTAAATCCTATGAAGGCATCGCTAGCTGAGGGTGTTTGGTTGTGTTATTATTATTTTATACAGAAATTACCCGATCACTCACCAAATATAAGTGAAATCAATTAAAAATACTATGGCACTTTACACAATGTATACGGCTAATAAAGATAAATAACAATTAATAGATAAAAAATAAAAATTTTATGTCAGAGGTTCTAGTCAGATGCTTAAATATATTCTACGTTGTAATATTATTAATTTCATAATTTATGAAATAAATATGTTTACATTACTTTTTAAATCTGTTTAATTTTAATACATCTCAACGACAATATTATAAAATGAGTTTTCGTAGGAAACACACAATTTTAAGGTAAGTATCACTTGTAAGCTTATATTTATATTAAGCTTATAAACGTTTTGGTTTTTTATTTTTAATGTGAAAAAAAGTGGATAGTATGTTGTATCTTATAGTATAAAAGCAATTTTAGCTATGTAATTTGGATAAATCTCACACAATGAGTATGTTGATGAAACTATAATGAAATTTTAATTATAGTGTTGTTATTGCTGAATTAATAATTTTACCGGGACGTGAACACAGTTTATACAGTTCATTGAAATTGATAGAGTTTTGAAAATTATGGGAAAACTAAATGGTCTTCAGAAAATACTGAATGCTAAATATCACTTGTGGATATGAACTCAAATTTCTACAACTCAATGAGGATTTTTTAAATTCAAAGATCTACAAAAAATGCGTAATAGAAGTTATCAACTCTATTTCGATTGAAAAAAATCTGTTAAGATAAGTTTTCACCCTATAGAGATATATGTGCTGCATGTAATAAGGATATGGTTTTAGAATATATAAATATAGTTCAATGAATTAATGAAATAATATACAGAATGCAGAGCCGGGATTTTTAATGTTAAATAGAAGTTTAAAAGATATATTTAGTTTAAATAGAAAACTTATGCGCTTATGAGTTTATTTGTCGAAAATTGTACGTTCGTATTAAACAAATGAGCACTCAAACGTAGTTACCAGTAAAACTAACATCACGTCACACGTTCTATTGTAAAACGTAGATGAACGGAACTACACGAAAACCACAAATGCAATTATTGTTTCCTATTAGACGCGATTGCATCTCACCTGGGCGTTGCATTATTGCATTCGGTCTGGTGCGTCTGCATAGGTGACTTGACAAACGAACGGTATTAATTGAAATTATCTAAGTAGTTCCCATGTCAAGTTGGGAATTGTAACAATAATATCCATCCTCTAGCTTGTTTGCATTGCGATAACAAGTTTTCGCTTCTCATTAAATATACGTCTTGAAATTAATCTGCTTAAAGTGTTACATACAATTTACCTCGAGGCTTTATTTCAGATAACCTTAAATTTAATATAAGCAAGGCTTACGTCCGCATCATACAAATGAAAATTATCTACATTTAATACGATATAAAAATAAAAGTGCATGTGAAGTGTACATATTAATGTTTTTTTTTTAATTCAACGAAAAAAATTAATATGTTAAAACAATCAAAAATCAAACTGAACTATTTTGTGGAGGTTAGGTGGTTCATTAAAAATATAAGTGAAGTATTGTTCTAATTTTGACTACCGTGAACATTTTCGAAATGAGATGCGTTTTTTTTACTTTAATGTAGATATTTGTTTTTCATTAATACTGACAGCATCTGTGATAATTATTTATACGTGTTTAGTAAACATTTTGATGTTTCATTGACTGCCTGACTCTTTAAAATTTGAAATTAGTTTGAGGAACTGCGAACTGGATGGTGAATACACAACTTACTGCATGCTCTTCCTGATTTTAAACTACGCACAGGTATGTATTTTAGTTGACTTTAACGTCACTGGATTATATTTATTTTTTTTGAAACGGAAACAGGGAAGTCATCCAGAATTATTAATGTATATTATATAATTTAAAATATTACTTGAGCTCACTCGAAAAATATCCATTCAAAATTTGAAACGTATGTATTTTTCTACCATATGAAATCTTATCATTACAGAATGTTCTTTTATGAAATGTTATTCTCGGCCAATTTTTCCAGTTTTGCATCTCAATTTTTTTTTAGTTCTTTTTTAAGATCGAGATTGAAACGACAAAACCAAATTTTATTGAATACCCTTAAAACTATCTGCGTGTTTATAATGTCATTGTTTTCGTATCGTGAGTTATGAAATTTCACACAGTGGAATGTCATTATGATGTTTCCTTGGACGTTAAATGGAAAATCCTTCGAATCTTACTTCTGCGAACTTACGAACAAACCCTGAAAAATTCTCACTACAAGAATCGTAGCCAACATATTGTACGTAAACGCAAGCTTTTATTTACGATATTCTAAATAAAATTAATTGGAAGCTTAACAAAAATAATAGAATTTCATTCAAGCCATAAAAATATAAAAAAAACTGTTACTTGAGCGGCTTAATTAAATTATATATATTATGCAATCAATTACCTTATTCACAATAAAAATCTAAACACTTCTTTTAGTCTATTGCCTCGAGTCGGGCACAAGATTTTCTTTTTAATTTAAGCCTTTAAAAAATAAACAATTATACAATTCTGGTTTTCCTGACAGTTAAAGATGCTAATAACAGTCGTTTTCTGTTTTAAAATCCTTTTTTTTATTAAATATCATAAACACTTTATATATTACTGTGGAAAAAAGGTGTAATCCTCAATTTTTAAAAATATATTCTATTCAATAATCAGAATTCATACAACTTAATAATAAATAATAAAAGCTGAAAATGCTGAATTCGTGTCCAAATTTAGCTAAGTAATAAGTTTGTAAAAAAGGTGCACTGTAAAATTTGCGACCAGAAAAAAGAGCTTAAATCTCATTAATTTTTTCTTAAATATCATATTAGATTAATATATTGAATAAATAAATACTAGTTTCATGCACTTCAAGGCTGTGCCTGTGTAATATTTTGATTTTGACTCAAAATCGTTACATAAACTTTTTGTGCCTCCTGTAAAATTTGTAATATGTGGATTACGTTATTTTTTCTTTCCACAATTGATATATATATATATATTATATTTATATCAAT
>JAGVSQ010004486.1:0-14202 GCA_022683975.1 Rhyacophila evoluta
CTCGTGAAAAATAATCTGTCAAGATGTCTTCACATTTCGGAGATCCATATACTCCTCTTTCGGAGTGGATTCTTTACTATGTGTAGATTCATATATTCGCCAATTTGAGAGTAATTATGGTATATATATATTTAGTTTAGATCACAATTCAGAAAATAATCAATTCAATATTAAATTTTTATGTTATACTTTGTAGAAGATTAAATGTTATTAATACTTATAATGAATGTTTTTCATTGATTATTTAATTAAACAAGAAAACCGATTCATTAGTATCTACAGGGCTTAGTATGCAGATTGTACATCGCACAAGGGCGCCTGAATATGATGAACACCGTTATTGTAAGAAATATGTAATACGTTCGCCAGCATTTTCTACGTGCCAATATTCACATAATTATAACGAGTATACTTAAAAATATAAGAAAATTATATATTATACTTAGAAAAGTACTAGAAAGTTAAACATGTACCCGTGAAATATTCTAAGTAAATGGTTCAATTTATAAAAAAAAAACTGCTTACAACGCTTGTAATAGATCAGACAATGGTTAATTTTGAATTAATAATTATTATTTTGGTTAATTTATCCATAAGTTTTATTCGTTGTCTACCTTTTATCTTTTAATTATTTTTTAAAAAATGCCCAAGGGCGTTTTCATTTATAGCGTAGCACTGAGTAGCTGCATGTTCAACTCTACAATTCTACATATAAATTGTTGATAACTATTTCAGCTGCGATATCATTTTTAAATCTGTAAGAATTATAAGTTAATATATTTTTTTCAATTGTTGAGAAATAACGATCTTCCAAGTAAATGGTGATTAAATAAAAACATATTTTATTAAAATATTAACCCTATAGACTTGGATTTATGGGTAATGGGTAAAGGTGATTGCTTTTTTTAAATTAACAATAATATATTTTTTAATTACTTAATTTTTTAAATATGATTTCCTATGATAAAATAATTACAAGTTAAAATTAATATTTCCTTCTATATACATTGATTTGTCATTAAGTACAGTTATTAGAGGTGCTAATTACAAATACATTCGTAAATAAATATTATTTCAAAAAATGTCAACAATTCTCTATAATAATTTATTACTGATACAACCTATTACTAATTATCTATTATAAATCGATTTGATAATAAATTAAGAAATGATTGAACAATTCATTTGTAAATGTACGCATAGTAAAAATATACTACGTATTATATATATTGCCACTCAATTTGGAGCCCGATGTTAATAAATTCAAAGGCAATTTTCTACAAATGAAACTCTTTTAAGAGCCACCGGCTTGGAATTTCAAATTCCTTTTTAATTCCACATAATAAAGTTTGATTTTTTTTTAGTAGCACTTATTGGTTTACGTATAATCTTTCAATTTATTGAGAATACGGTACTGCATTTTAATTTTGTTTGCAGCGCGGGATTTGAGGAAAAAAGGGCTCTTATCTATCCGATTAGTTAGTACTTATTTTCAACTAACCGAACTAAAAACTTGTAATATAGAAATTTGTGTTTTTTGTGTTGAAAAAACATTATAGTATCTACATCATACAACCTTATTTATTCATTACACGTAAGATTTAAAAAGCCAGATGGAAAGAGGCAAAATGATCGTTGTTAGTATATTTTACTACTATCGCGAATATAGTATTTCTCTATGACAGCATTTCCCAACCTTTTTACGCTTGAGGACCAGTGAAAATAATAAAAATATCTGACAAACTGGTCAATACATGAATAAAAACTGTTTTTTAAGTAGTTTTCTGTTTACTAGTTCTTAATCTTATATGATAACAGATAAACATGACAAACAAATAATGGTCTTATTGTAAATACAAACAAAAATATAACGTGAAACAAATTGTTGTATAAATGTGATAAATAAAAAGAACTTATGTTTTATTAAAATAATATTCAGCTTAAAAAATTAGTGCGAATTCTGCTGTTGCCTCATTGGTAGAATAGTTGTAACTATTTAGAAGTAACTTTCCAGCTGTTTAAAAACCAGAATCAAAGTGTTGACATAAATAAAGAACAATGAAATTATTAATCTTGACTACGCGGCTGTCCGATTTCAAAACTTAGTGTTTTAAGCAAAATATTTAGGGCGATCGTGTTCATATATTTTCTATCAACAACCGTTTGTAATTTTGAAAATTTGGCAATGATAAACATTGATTTAAGACAAAAATTAAATATTATTAAATGCATAATAACACAGTACAACGAATTTACAAAAAAAAAAAAATGCCATATACTAGGTTTTGAAATCGGAGAGCCATATTATTTTATAATAATTTATCGATATACTTTTTTCGCTGTATACTTTTCAACTTTTACAAGACGATAAATGAATCATAAATTCTTGGGGCGGAATCGACTGTTCATAATTATATATTTATTGAAGCTATTCTAGTTACAATGTGACACTTTTTAACTAGTATGCTCATATGCTGTGTGCAATAATATTATTGTATATATCTTATAATATATATAATACAATACATGGTTAAGAATTATCTTATCGAGCTCTAATTATTTACAATATCATATTATTTATTATTGTATTTTTATCGCAACAAGAAAAATGCAGATCGTGAAAGGAGCATTCACTGCTTATTAATTAATTGATTTTGTTTATATTGCGTTACTCTGACACTGTTTCAAATACATTGTTTTTATTTTGGTTGATGCAGTAAATGTTCATGAATTACAGGGACATCTATATATTAATATCTACAGTATATATATTTTTTAATATAATTGCTTTTTAACCTGACATTTGCGCTATACTGTTCGTTGCATCAAAAAATAATGACATTAAAATAAATACTCAAAAAATCAATTCGCTGCCTTCCTGCCATTTGGAACATCTTATCTGTTCTGTTACCCTCTTTCTTACTTAGGAGGAAATCTTAACTGGATTGGCCTGACCGGAACTGACCTAAGCAGTGGAGTAATGGGACCGGACTGTCGAACATATGTTTTTGAAGTTCATTTAACAAATCTTTAAGTGTTGAATAACCAGCGCATGATTTGTATTTAAACCTTAAGGATTTTTTTTTAAACTACTAATATATCTAATATTTTCTTTAATATGTCAAAAACGGAGAAATGGGTAAAAATTAAATGCGGCCATGTATTTTTTTTATTTAGGTCAAAATCACCGGACCCAAGGTGAACGTCAGTAATTCTGGATCTGACAGTGATCTGATTCCTTTCATAATTGTAAATAAATAACCAAACTATAAAAAAGTTGAGATTCATTATCAAACCATTTCTTACATATTCTTATATTGGGCTGGCTTGCGAGTTTGACACGATTGATGTAGATATTACATTGTGTATTAGGTTGTTACTACAAAAATGGGGCCTCGAAAATATACAAGAATATTTAGAGGGCTGCGACGGCAAAAATATTACGAGACACTGATGTATAATGCATTAGTATTGTATTATTAGATTAATTTGCAACTGTAAGATGATCCAATTGAAAGCAATATGTTGAGTTTTTCAATGATAAAACGTAAAGGAATTAATGATATTAATTTATATGTTTTGAACGAGGCGATGTCAATAAACTAATTTATTACAAACAAAGACATTTATGGAATAATAGATAAACCGGAAAATATTATTGCGTCGTATGCAATTGTTTGAGAATTTATAAAATAACTTGGCTATTGTGTTATGGTTATCTAAGTGTGTCTTATAAGTCAAGAGAGAGGTCATTCATAACATAGTTGAGAAACTAAAGATTAGGACGAATGGCTGATAAGGGACGACTCTTTCTTATAGTCATCGAGTGGGCGATCCTCACTATGTTCTGTGGTTTGTAATCTCCAAATTATTATTATTAAACCATATAATAATTGTTTGATAAAACACTCTTTAATGCTGGGAATATTAATTTACTTAATTGCTTTTGTTGATCAGTTAGCTCATTATTGAATAGTTTGCAAGTAAAAATCCATAATAAAACTTTTCTCAATATGTTGAAGTTGAAGTCTCATCGACTTAGTAGTATATTTTAGAATTCACAAAATATATAATAATGATAATAATTGGAAAGGCTACCATTTAAAATCAGCTAACTGCTAATTATTTTGGAATTGAAATTAAGCTAACTCCAATTTTAATTAATTATGTCAATAAATTTTCTCAATTATCTACTTTCTGCATAAACAATCTACCCAATTATGTTTTGAAATAATTTTCGTATTCCATTTAACACTTTTTTGTTGCTCCTGAACATTTGACAAAAATGGAGTTGGCTGGTTTGCAGATTAAGCCATCGATAATAATTCACAATGACTTTCAAAATTTTATTAAACAAAATTAAAAATCAGAATTATTGACCATATAAATTCCATCCCTACCATGTAGACGAAGCACGTGTCGTATTTTATATAGTATTTTTATTCATCTGATATGAATTAAACATATGTGAAAAATATGTATAAAAAAATATTATCTTTTACGAGGATTAGTTGCCAGTCACTCGCTCAACCCATTGAGAATCCAGTCATACATCTGAATATTAATATATATCCGTTCACTTTTTCGTTTTATATTCTATATACGTAAGAGTGAACAACAAAATATATTGAAAAGCATTGGGTTTCTATAATAAACTTTGATTAACTACCTTGTGTAGGGCAAAAACTAATTTCGTAACGAAATTAATAAATAAACATGACTTGATGAATTATTTTTATGGTACATAGTATGATTTTTTTCGTATAAATTTGTATATTCATTTTGAACCCACATTTTTTAAAATTGCCTTGACCGCAAATCTATTTTTATTTTGATAGGGTCAAAATACCAAAAAATATTGCATCATTACTGTAATAAAAATAAAATAGTTGAATCACCGGAGGTTAAGCATTTATTATGCCAGAAAAATGCCCAATCGAGATTGTTTCTAAATTAAAAAAAAAATTATATTTGTAGGAAGGACATCGATTTTCAGAATTTTCGGGCTTGGGGTTATATGTGCATACGAATGCTACGTGGGTGTATTATTTTAATATTTATTAATTCTCTCAATTATTATTACGTTTTTTGATTGTGCGGTCGTGATATATGTAAATCAATACATGTAAAAATGTTACTGTGTGTTTCTAAAGATACGATAAATGAATTTGTTAGCATTGAAAACACATTTGGAAGCGATCGCCTTGAACTGCGGTTTTCGCACTCACGGGGTCGACTCTCGAGTCCTTTACACTTTACATCAAAACGATATTATATTCACTACTAAGTAGATTTTATCAACGTGCCAATAAGTCAGTGACGATACCGCTATTCTTATTTTTATTAGAATATAAAAAAAAACAGTTTAGTTCAAATATTATTATAAATTATTTTGGGTCACTAGCAAAATTTTAAATAAAGAATCCATTGTTTTGTTCTTCCAAGAATATCCCCTATAATTAATTATTATCTATGGGTGAATTTTACTTATAGTAATCATAATGAAAATTGGAATGTAAAATCAAAATTCAAAAATATTAACCCTTTTATTACTAAAAAACTTGTATACTAACCAAGCGCTTTTTCTTGTCAACATATATATTTTTTAAAAATAGGGGAAAATAGAATACGATTCCTCTTTCTTAACCAATCGTTTGATCAGAATAAATGTATATAACATTGGCGATAAATATTATAATTTATAAGAAATATTACAACTAATTTTATTTTAGGTACTAAAATTATTACCCCATTTTCCCCAGTATAGATTCAAACTCATTATTTTTCGTCAAATTAATTAAATTAATTCTGTTAATAAAAATTATTTTTATAGATTGCTGAACAGATATTTTTAGTCTCTTGTTTACCATCGACAATACAGTAAATCTACAAATGGCAATTTAAATGGCATGTAAAAAATTTACGATATTAATGATTAACGCTCGGGAGAAAATCGTGTGCCAGACAGAGACACACATGTAGTTTCTGTTTTATATTTTTAATAGACGTGTTTTTAAGGAATTGTTCTACTATTCGATTTTTGTTGTTCTTGTGTGATTGTATTTGAAACGTTTATATTAATTAATAATAATAGCAGACGTTCTATTGTTTTTGATGCAAAAAAAGTTAAATGAAAGACGTTTTTACGTAAGCGAAGTTTTTCAATAAAATATTCGTAACCCAACAGCGCCACCACGAATCATGTGAAAAACACCACAATGCGCGGCGTCTATTCTCGTATGTTTTCACGAATGCAAGCACCGTCCATCAGTTTCTCTGACGTCCGTCCGTTTGCTTGCATCTTTGCATTAATTAACACGCTGTCATCATTGTTTCTAACAACGACGTATCTGGATGACCTCTCTCTTTGATTCTTCCGACATGTTAATCTATTAATACCGACATACGTATTTAGTGCATTTTCACATTCGTAGGAATAATCATAGATAAAAGACATATCAAAAAATAATTGCACTAAATGCGAACCGACATATCTTAATTTATTTGTAAAATTGATCGATGAAAATTATATAAAATTGAGTTGTTATTGTGGAGTCGAACGAGTTTTTTGGGATTAATTTCAAATCGTTTTTAATATATAATATCGTCGCCGATATTGCAAGAACACATATCTTGATTTCTTGCTTTAAGTCACCTAATAAAGTATAGTTTATTTTATTGGAATCTCTTATTTTATTCGCACATTTTGGCATTAACACATAATTTTTACATGTTTTATAAACATATGTGTTAGCGAAAAAATGTACCAATAAAACAAGAGATTGCAAAAAAACAATACGATACAAAGTGGCTTAAACTAATAAATCAAAATACGTGCTTCTGCGATATTTGGCGGTGATGTGCAATACTATATATATCGCCATACGATTTTTTATCATGTCCTCTCCAAAAATGGAGCATATCGATCTCCGCAATGTGAGGACACATGAGAATTGGTTTTCAGACAATTAATTGCTTAAATTTACAGGGTTTTAAAAATCCAACAGACGTGAGAATCGAACCCGCATTTCCCAGATGCGACGAGCGCACGTTAACTTCTACGCTACCCGGGAGAATTTTACTGCGTAAATTATTATCACTTATTTAAATTTAGTATGTACAGATTCCAACTTCATCAAATATCATATTTTAAATTATGAAATTGTTGCAGGCCCTATTGCAAAATACGTCACATTTTAGGTAAATATAGTACATGGTATAAATTGAATTGTTGATTTAAAAAATCCTACAAATTTCTTATAAAACTGTCTGAATCTTTAGGTCATGTAATTAATTCGTTGAGAAGTTCTTCAACTTCCCACTCTTAAACGTAAGTGAAACATGAACTCTCAAGCTTTTCCACCTATATTATAATATTTTAAATAATGATTTTTATTTTGCATTCAAAAATTTAAATTATTTCGAGCAAAGCAGAACTTAAATAAAATTGGTATAAGATATTTGATATAACATTAATACTACATATTCACGAAAAGATCTACTTTTTGTCCAAATTTGATCCTTGGAAAGAGACAAATTAAAGCACACATACATGCGTACAGGACCGTGGTAGATTATGAAAATCTTTAAAATGCCGCCCCTCTCGCGCGCCAAATAATATTTTTCAAAATTCTTCTTTTTCTTCCCGAATATTTCCATCGTATATGTAAACCGTTCAATTTCAAAATTCAGTCTGGGGCATACGTTATTTTTAACTTACATATTTGAAATTGAATGGGAGCTAATATATCATGTAAAAAGTAATATAACGTAAGACTCTGGTTTCCAACCTTCCTGTATCCCTTCATTTTCATAAAAAAATGTGCCCTTCTCAATTGTCGTAATAATCTTTTTCCATAAATACTGTTTTTATATCATAATTTATTTAATGGACTACAAAACAATATACTACCCATTTTCTGTCCATATTGTTTTTTTACATTTATTTATTACAGTGCAATAATATTTTTCATTAAATTTCACACATATTACATAAATATATTTTTTTTTAATAAAAGTAGCGCACTTTCATTGGCAAAATCTCACGCTCCACCGGTTAAAATCACTGACGCAAGGCATCACATATGGACGTATTGTAAGACGAAAGAAGCATATTTCACGTTTAATGTTATTGCTAATAAAATTTTAAATAAAATAAAATACTACTTCTTATCCATATAACAAAGTGTCAGTTTAAATGAAAAAAATCAATAAGAATAATTTTGTCTCCAGAAACTTTGTAAACATTAATTTGTTTGTAAATTGTTTTAATGGCAGCCATGAAATTATAATTTGCACATATACAGTCGCAGAATTTTACAATAAGTTGCACTAAGCAAACAATGTCAAGAATACAAACAAAGGATCGTAAAAAAACAATCAGTGACATCTCCGTAAAAAATCTTAAAGCATACAGTGGCGTGTTTCACTACAAATGTTTTTCATAAATAATTATGAATATTTTCATTTTTGTTCTTTCAACGCCTGCACGCCTGCGAATGGTCCTCTTTTATGTTTAAAATACACATAACTATAATTATAATCTCTCGTCTATAAATTTAAAATACCATTTTATTTTGATAAGCATACGCTACTTTTAATATATGTTCTAATAATACACGCTGAATGAAATATTATGCCAAAATGAAGGAGAATATACCGAAAATTTTGTCATGAGTGACAAGAATAATCTTATTTTTATTGAATTTATTAATGATTATAAATGTAAATTGTATAAATCAAATTATTTCTGCTTACCCACGAAAGATAGTTACCATGATAAACTGTCGGATAAAACTGTTCAATTGCATATCGTGAAAATAATAATAATACTGCTATAATAAATTACTTTTATAAAATAAATAAACATTATCTATATAAATTAGGTAACAAATTTAATTAGCAATATGTATATCAAGACGGTTACGAATTTTGGTATAGGTAATTATTTTTATTGGAAGTGTTTAAGTATTAATAATTATGATCACTTACTTAAATTGTCCCCAATCCAGTTCGCGTGCGTTAAATGTCTCACATTTTAATGTTAGTTATGTAGCTTTTAATGACGATTTTGGGAGTAGTCTATCAATAATATACTAAATACCCCCGACGGGTTTTACTAAATATCCCAGAGGGAGCTCTTCAATATAACACCATCACTTATTCACGTTTCGAGTTTGTACAGTTTTGTTAACAATAATATAGTTATAATAAGAATACTATAATGTTATAATAACTGTAGTAGGTAATAAGCTATACCTCAGTCTGATAGTATTGATTTTCGTAAAATAAAATCGGAGAGTAACAAATCGAAGTAGAGCAAGCATACATCCGTATTTAATACCGAACCATATTATAACTGTGTCACCGATTCTGACCCAGCATTCGCTACACTCGTGTAGAGATTTGATGATGGCGACAATCTTAGGAAGAATGCCGTGTGCACTAAATATCATTGAAAAGAGGAGGCCGGTGAGAACTATCGAATGCCGTCCATAATCCACAGAATAGCTGGCCAGCGGACTATTCAGCTCCCGACTGCTGAAGAAGGTAACCTAAATTGTAGATGTGGTCCGCACAAAGCCACCGAGGTAGAAAACCAGCTTGGTTTTTTAAAGGTACTTATTATTGGTTCTCCTATCTCAAGATCTTTGTTGCCAAAATAGTTGTCGCAGTGGGTAAGGTGACTATTTCATCGTCTTCTCACACATTTGACAATCAATTATAGTGAGAGTGCATTATTGCACTCAAGCCGTACTCAACGAATTCTGAATGTATTTCATCACTCCCCGGAGTTTTTAAAATTTAGACTACTCACAGTCCGATGAGTAACCTACTATTACAAGTGACGTACAAGCTATAGAAACAGTCGCAAAAAAATAACGTCAGCTGATATTCTGAATTTATTATTATTATTTACAGTTAGTCTTATTATATTGAATTGTATTTATTATTCAATCATCATATTTATTTATTTAACTGCCCACTTAGTACAAATATAACAGTTTTTTTTAATACATTGATTTAGAGAATAGTGACGAGTCAAAAATATTTTTTTTATCGAATTCAAAATTAGGGTAAATATAATAGGCCCCTGACAAAATCAATTATGAATGACAACCATAGACAAGATTGCACAATAATTTCAGCAGTATTGTCACATGGCAATGTTGGCAGTATACCAACATTTCCACGATTTTAAGTGCGCCGTAGTTCACGTCATTAAAATTTGGAAAAAGAATATAGCGAACGTCCAGATACGCTTCACGTTTTTTCACGCTACGTAAGAAAGAGATAACAAAAGTATAGACGCTATATTTAAATTAATTTTCGAGAAAGTTCTACATGAAGTTTGTATAATATCAGATCAGCAGTGTCGTTAGATAACAATAATTTGCGAGTCTGATAGCAGTGAAATCGTGTACGTCCGTGCTCGGTGTTCTTATTAAAAGTAAAATTAATTGTAATATATAATTGAAAATGGTTCGCCGTGGAAGATCAGCTAGCCCACCGCCAGCCCCAAGAAGGTATAATAACAAATTATGGATTTCAGCGCTTAACCGTATGTGTATGGCAATGTGCTTCATAAAAATGTGACATGTTTTAGGGCTGCTTCTCCGCCGCCTTCAAGGCTCCCAGCTCCAGCACCGGCTCCCGCTAGCGCCCCGATGGTGGCCCCCGGAGCTCCCCAGCAACCCAGCATGTTTGCTCAAATGGCAGCGACGGCTGGAGGTGTCGCTGTAGGATCTGCAGTGGTCGGTGACGTTTCTTATCAGTTCAATTCAAGATCAAGGCTGTATATTTAGTAACATCTATTTATGATTTGATCAATGTATGATCCTTGATGTTATAGTGATACTCGTACATATTTACCGTTTGCGTAATTCGAACACGGCTTCAAATTGCAATTTGTTAGGTTATGTAAATTGTCAATACGCAATATTGGTAATGTAGGTAATACTCAAAGTTTACAAAATAAAATGTGATCGAACACCCAGCTAGATTTATTATAATATTGTTGTACGTTTTCATCTCAATAGTCGGTCAGCTCCAAAATGTGTTGTTGTAAATGTCAGCCAAATGATCTGTCAGTGTCTCAAAAAATGCGACGTGACGTCACAAACGTATTGTTTGTCGTTAAAAATAAGTCTGGATTGAGAATGTTCGTGCTGATTTATGAGTAACCAACACATCTTTAAATTATTTTTAATTTTAATTTCTGGAACATCACAGGTGATTCATAGCATAGATTATTTGGTTACATAATCAAACGATAATTAAGGTATCTAATCTCCACTTTTAACAATCAAAGCTATAATTTATTGGTTTCTTGTTCATGTGTAGGGTGTCATTGGATTTTTAGCACGTATTACAGAACACCCTCAGGAAAGGATGTGTTTGTTATGTGGCACTAATAATTATATTGCGAAGCCATATCAACGTACTTATGGGCGAAAAAATACTATGTGGAGAATTAATTTTCATAATATTATAAAAGTATTCAGAAACATTGCGAATAAGGGACGATTATTCTACAGTAGTATCGAAATATTTTTCAGAGTAGATATAGCGAAATGAAAATGATTAATAATGTCTGTTCCTTCTTCAGGGCCATGTGGCGGGTCATGCTCTGACTGGTATGTTCAGTGGCGGCGGATCTGATTCTGACGCTCAGCACGCTGCACCGGCTGCCCCTGCCCAACAGCAGTACCAGTCTACGGGGGGGCAGGAGCCTTCTGGACCATGTGCCTGGGAAATCAAGCAGTTCCTACAGTGCGCCCAGGGCCAGTCTGACCTCACCCTTTGCGAGGGATTCAATGAGGCTCTCCGACAGTGCAAAACCTCCAACCGTATGTTTTAAGATATAAAAACCTACAGTTTAGGTGGTGCACTATATGATTATGTAACATCATGACCGAATGAAATGGGTGTTTTTGAGAAAATTGCTATCTTTGAATGTTTATTAAATTCATGTATTTTTGTTTAATATAAATCTGAAAATATACTTAAATATTAATATTCTCGGCCCTTGGTACTTCCATAATATAGTTTCGATTTTACCATGGTTGATGACTAAAAGCAAATTCTTGTATAACATGGTTTTAAAAATAAACATCAAATAAAAATATTACATATGAGATTTGCAAATCCTTCCCACAGTGGCAGTGGCACATAATTAATCACAAAAAATAATTATTCAACTTGTCATATTTGATATTTATTTATGAAGATTGCTTTTATAAATGACTAACTATTGTACCTGATAACGTGTGTATATGACGAAAAAATTCTCAATTTAAAAATTTTATTGCCTCTGAATAATCCGCCAGTGCATCTGAGATATTTTCAATATTCTTGTGATCAAACATCTCTTCAAGGGTTGCCAAAGTGATCGATCAGGGAGTAGAGGGTCAATTTTTTTTTTGTCTGTAAAACATGTAAACTACTTGCAATAATTCCGTGGAGTTTGACGATCAAAAAAGTTTGGCGAATCCCGATCTCAGGAATAATTTCTATGTTAAAGCATATTACATTCCTCAGGCATACCGGAATATTATTGAAGTATTTTTAATAAATAGGTATTTTTTTTATATTGTTTCGAATCCCTAATTTTATTACATTTAATTTAATCTATTGGGAGGTGTGTAATTATGTATTTTTATTAAAAATTGAGCTGTCATGATTATATTTATATAAAAATTATCCATGCCTGTTAGTCTCTACTTTAATTTAGTCCATAGATAATAGTTTTTTAAATCATAAATTGTGTTGATGGACGTTTATTTGCCCTAGTAAATTTAATATATTCAATAAAAATAAATCAATACTATAGTCACTTGATTTTAGTTAAGTACTTATAGGGTCAAATTTTATGAATGGATGTAGAAAGCGACAGTTCCTAATTGTTTCATTACTTCAGGTCTAAGGTTCTTATTTGATACTGAGGAATCTTGTGGGGTATATGATGTAGTTGTGAAATTACTCATAGTTAGTTAATTATTTTTTATTAAATGCTTCAGTTTCCATTTATAATTTTTATTTTCAACAGGCTACAATTGTAAAACATGTGGCCGTTATAATTTATTAACATATTGTTTTCTTTCTTTTTGTTTCAGATATTTAATTTTTCTTTTTGGATTCCTGCATCATAGCGTTATAGAGGTTTCCAAATTGAAGTTAATTGCTATAGAAAAATACTGTCTGACTTGAATGCACTATTCCATTCTGTTTATACAGTAATAGTAAAATATTAAAACTTATTTATATTTTTTCAGTTGTATTTTACTAAAGGTATAAAAGAAGAATTGATTTGACAGTTTGCCAAGATATAAATTGTACAATTATTGTAATTAATCTGTAGTGCATTTGAAAAATCTTCAAACAAATATATTGTGAAAAATGTAGTTGCTTTGAAAACCAATAAATAATTTGATTGTTATAAAAGCATTTTTTATTTAAATAACTCATAATTTTAATATACAGACAAGGTAATTTTGAGTCTTCGGGGTGAAATGAATATAGCATTGTGGCCACACGATATCTTGATTTGATTCACTTAAAATTAACTCAAGCATTTTTTTTAAATAACGATACAACACCATAGTATGTGACATATAATTATGTCTTGAAAACCCTACTTACTATTGACATTCATTTGATCAGTAATGTATTGGTACGAATATTAAGAATGCTAGTATGATACAGAATAAAATCTTATGAAACAAAATTTAGAGAACCATAAAAATGTAGTTTAAAATATTTCAGATTTTCAATTTATAAGGCACAATTCACATAAAAAAGGTGAATGCTATATATCGGTTATGACAAAGCAATACCTCGTATAACTTCTTCTATCATGTTCTCTTCCGAATTGGAGCATATGGATCAACACAGTATGAAGATATCCACTCTGAAAGTAGAGTATATAGATCTCCGCAATGTGAAATTGACAAGATTATTTTTCATGAGAATTGTCTGGAGGACTGGATGCCAATGTGCACCCAATCCTGCATTTTAGGATTATTAAAAATTTTACATGTGGGAATCGACCCCACATTCTTTGGATTGCCAGGCGTGCACGCTAACTTCTACACAACCGAGGAGTATAACAGACAGTAAAAAAAACACAAGAAGAACTCTTGTCAATACTGTAAAATCATATAACAAGCACCATTTAATTATACTAAAAAATAAAATCACAAT